>WYDF02261562.1:7939-19178 GCA_009867245.2 Adranes taylori
TCATCATTTACAGAACATCATTAGTTGTGTCATCAGTAGTCAAAACATTATTGTGAATGCTTGCATCTATTTACACACTTATCTTAGAACTAGTAGGAATTCTAAAACATCATCTATACAACAGCTAGTAAGAATTCTAAAACATTATGTACACAAATGATGCTTGAAAATGATGTTTCGAAAAACCAATCTTTTTAATTTTGACAAAGTAGAATTAGTTGTGAATGCTTGCACCTTTTTACACAACTACCTTCGAATTAGTAAGCATTCTAAAACACCATTTACACTACAACTAATAAGAATTCTAAAACATCCTTTACACTACATGATTCTTTAGAATGATATTTTAGAAAACCAATACATTTTAGTCTTGACGAAGTTCAATTGTTGTGAATGGTTGCACCTATTTACACAATTATCTTAGAAATGGTCAGAATTCTGAAACATTATGTACATTACATGATGTTTTAGAATTCATTATTGTGTAAATAGCTGCAAGCATTCACAACTAATTCAACTATGTTAGGATGAAAGTGTAGTGGTTTTCGTATACTCCAAATAGTGCTAAAGAAATTCCAAACATTCATAGCTTTACAGTAAATTCTATTAGCAGGTGTTTATTCCACTTATAAAACGAAAGCGTTATGTTGATAGACTGGAAGATATTTATACACTATCAGAAATGATTGATTCAGTGACTAAGGATCTCCACCTTAGCAATAAAACGTTGCAATTTTTATTTCTGTCGCTAAGTTCCAGTTTACTTTTTGATATAGATCTCTTCATATGCAAACAGGTAACATGAAACAGCGTTTTAGTTTGTTTACTGCAACCAATAGTAACCTTATTGGAATTTACTGAAACATTTTCAAAACATGCAACAGCAACTAAAAAGTTCTCATTGTTTTTTGGTCTAGGGTTTTTAGACAAAAATCAAATTATTTTAAATATTACACTTTTTCTAGATTAATTTAAATAAAAAATAGTTTATAAATACGTTAAGTTTTGTTCTACAAGAATTTGTTTCGATAAAAAGCACCAACATTCTCGGAATACCAACTAACAAAATTTATTTGTATATTCTATGAGTTAGACTTGTTTTTATGAGTTAGACTTGTTTTTTTGGCATGTTTTTATGAAGTATATTAAATTTTTGGAAAAAATACAAATCGGGGATTATCACCATTTTGTATTATTCCTATTAGTAGAGAGAAAAGTGTAGCAAATTTAATTAAAATCGATTAAAGAAGATCTCAGTTATTTGTGTGATGAACAGAAACATTATTAAAAATATAATTTTTTAAACTTTTTTTGTACAGAATTATAGTTGTGATGTGATTGCCTGCACACTGGATAGAACCAATAAAATTCTACATGAAGCACTCCGAAATACGAAATTATTTACGGCAAAAGAAAATGCTATATTCTATGGCATTCAATATGAACATTATCCTAGTGTAATGAAAGCGCTAACAGATATAGAATGGCCAATGCATTTGTACAAAAGTGAATTATATGACGTATGGTATATTGAGAAAGAAGCCGCTCTAGAAGATTATTCCATTGAGTAAGTATTTTAAAATACTCATCGAGCAATGGTTACATACCATACGCCGATTCTCGCTTCCAATAAATCATTTTCTTTGATTCAGGGTATTATCTATTTGCAATTGCGTACATAGTGTAGTTTCACACCTCTTTCCTGCCTTTTTGGTTTTTGACCTCCTGATTTCATTTCCTGACCTCCATTTCTAGTCGGAACCCACCGTTTTTTGACGTCCCAACATTCTTTTAATTTCTTTTTTCCTATACGCCCATGCCCTCCTCTACGTCCATACGCTCCTTTATTTTATATCGATGTAAGTTTTGCAAGTGTCCATTCCAAAAGTGCTCCATTCCACTTATTCCATTCATAAATTTTTAGATTTATCCAACTCTAAACTTGTAATGGACTGTGTTTGATTAATTCAATTGGTGTATCTTCAGGATTTCGACTTTTATAGTTTTTCACCCATTTTAAGAATTTTTGTATTTCCTCAATTGCTACATTCTCCACAGCGTCTACATATTTTCTCTTCAGTCAATTATGGAGTTCTTCATATATTTTAGCCATACTATATTCTTTCTTTCATTTACTTGCTTCTATTTAATCCACCCTGAGGATGTGCTTTTCGGTCTTCTGGCTATAACTGGCTATAATTTGTTTCAACTTTTTATCCATTCGTGCAAGGCATGCAAAATATATATTTCAAGAACAGTTGGAAGCAACTTTACAAGCATTTACTTGTTTGAAACTCATGTGATATCTCATTTTTTAACATCACTAAAAAAATGAATATTGTTCAAACAAAAAATTGGCAATCTCAATTCTTACAAAAATCTTCAAACATGAAAAAAGTTGCAAGAAAATTGCTGCAATATAGGTGTTTTGTAGTGTCAATGCAGTGCCAATTTATTGTTATTAGCTCCACTACTTTTATTATATTTTGTTTTGGCACGTTATCATATGCTCCCAGGAGGTCAATAAAAATTTGTTGAGATTTTATATTCGTAGGTGTGACAAGCAAAACACATTATCTTTACATGACAATCCGACTCTAAAGCCACTTTGTTCCTGAATGTCGTGTCATTCGAGCCATTATATTCTTGTCTTTAATATTCGTCCAGAGAGTCTTCCAGTTGAACTACTATACTCCTGTAAGAACAACACATTTTTTAATTTCTACTTTTGCTGTATTTCAGTTTTAAACTATGATACATTGACCTCCCCAGTACTACATCTGTTCCACTGTACCTTCACTGTACTACATCGACGTAGTAAGTTAATTATCCATGATAACTCCGCGTTTGTGCTCTACCTCACTGGGGTGATTTAGGGCCCTGGTGGTCGTCTAAGATCTCCGCACGTCCGCGCCTTGTATTAGGTCATAAGATGGATTTCATTATTTCCTTCAGGTTGCTCATTCGGTTGTTAATGATCAAACCGCTGCTCTCTCATAATATTGTTTGTACTGTGTTTATCCTCTACAGTGTGCAACCTGCCCTTCTATTGATAGGCTGTTTATACGGAAGCTTCTATCAAAAGTACAGCGCAGATAGGTGGCTCTTCTTTAATTTTGATTTTGTTGTTATCAAATTGCGTTGAACTGTTTATTCTCTTTTTCCGGATTAAACAGTCTTGAAACTGTTTAATCTAATTTTCCACGTTTTGCAGTATTCCCCAAATCATTTAGGGCCATCATAAGTGAATTAGTTGTATAATATAGGGCTCAGTGGAGATCCCTGTGGAAGGCCTTCTGTTGCTGTTCTCATCTCTGGCAGTTCATTGTTGACTTTCATCTAAAATTTCTATCCGTTAAGAATGACTTGATTGTGTGATTGTGATTATCTTTAGTTTATAAAGATAAAGACCCTCGATCCAACCTCGCTTGTATGCTTTTTCTACATCGAGAAAAATGCATACTACCTTTTTAGAATTTCCTTTCTCTTAGTTACTTTTCTTATCAATTTGTGTAAAATTGCGGCTTGTTGGATTTCTAGGATTTTTGCTATGCCATTTAAGAGAGTTATGGGTCTGCTATTTTTAGGATCAGATAAATTCTTATTTTTCTTTGGTATGGAAACCACAATAGCTCTTTTCCATCTGTTCGGGATAAAATGATGTGAAACTATGGCGTTGAAAATTTACGTTAATAGCAGGATACATTTGCAGGAAGTAATTAAATTGTCTTGTTTGGAATGCCATCCTCTACGCAGGCTTTCTAGGTTTAATTTTCTTATTGCAGTTTGAACGTCAGTTGGTTTGAACCATTCTTGCTTGTTACGCTGGCGTCTATGTGCTTCATAGTTTGCCTTAGTTAATACCACTTTGGATCATTGCTTATATATTGTTGCTCTAGGTGGTTTGCTAGAGCCTCCGTTTCTGTTTTTCTATATAGATCAATCCACTTTCTGTTTCTAAAGGAGTGTTAGTGTTTTTCCTCTCCCTAATCTTTTGAGAATTTTCCAAAACTTGTCTTTCTCTTCATTTCTTCGATTTGGTTTTTTTGTGCTCAATGAGAATTGATCTCTCTCTTTGTAATATTCGATATTGGGTTTTGGTATTCAGATTTATAATCTGAGCCCACCGTGTTTTGACGTCCCATTATTCTTTTAAATTCTTTTTTCCTCTACGTCTAGGCCCCATCTATTTATTGCTGGCACGTCAGTTTGGCATAAGAACAACGTTTTTCTTAGCTCCTTTATTTTATACCGATGTAATTTTATGGAATGGACCACCATTTCAAATGTGGTCCAATCCACTTCTTCCATTCATAGATTTTTAGACTTATCCAGCTAAAACTTAGTGGACCGTGTTTGATTGATTCAATTATTGTGTCTTCAGGATGACGATTTATATAATTTTTTGACTTTTTATATTTCCTCAATTGTTACATTCTCCACAGCGTGTACAAATTTTTTCTTCAGTCAATTATGGAGTTCTTCTTATGTTTTAGCCATACTTTATTTTTGTTTCATTTACATGCTTCTATTTACATCCTGAGGATATGCCTTTCGGTTTTCTGGCTATAACTGACTATAACTGCTTATAACTACTATTTTGTTTTTCTCAAAAAAAAATTTCTCCAATTTCTCATTAATCCAATAGCTTCTTTCCTATTTTTTTATCTATTTTGATCTCTTCCAAATCTTCATTTTTTCGATTTAAAGTTTTATGATTTTCAACCACTCATATCTGTCAGCAACTTTGTATCTCTTTTTGCCATCGACTTTTAATTTCAATCGACTTTTAAGGCCAATGAGATATATGTAGATTCCAATGAGATATCTATAATCTTTTAGTAATTGCGTGTTGTTAAAACGAAGTATGCTTTATTGGACATACCAAGATGACTAAAATTATTATATAATCTTTTTTTTCTCGTTATAGAATTCCATCAGAATTGTTTGTCGATAAACTAACTACAAAATATGTACGTACAATAAATGATGCATGGCCTCTAAGATACCCAAATTCTGAAGGTTATATCGCCTCATTTATAGAAACAACAGGAGGCTATGGCCTTTTTCTACGCTCCACAGGCCAACTTGTCGCATGGGCTTTAAGAAATCATATGGGTGCATTAGCGTTTCTACAAACCGCTGAAGGTCATATGAGAAAAGGTAAATTATAAAAACCGTCCACAACTATTTAGAAACTAAACAGATTTGTTTCTTTAGGTTATGGTGCAATGATTGCCCAACATGTTACAAAAATTATTGCAACTTCCGGCTACAATCCAGTAGCATTGATAGCGAAAACAAATATTGCTTCACAGAAAACCTTCAAGAAATTGGGCTTTGAAGTACTTGATACGATCGTTTTTATTGAGACGTGACCCCACTGAACATAAAAACATTTAAATGTTTTTATATATGAATAAATAGTTGTACATTTTGTATATAAATCACAAGTTATGTGATATATGTGATAAAGGTCACGCGAAAATAGAAGGTTTCAAAATAAAATTTCAAATATTTGGCAATAAGAGAATTTAAAAAAATTGATTTAATAAAATAAATAATTAATTCTTTCATATGTTGAAACATAAATATTGCCACCTAACAAAAAAATAAAGGGTTGGTTTAAATATAATGTAGATGCAAGAAGGTTAACTTAGTCTATAAATTAAATTTTCTAAAGCTGGCTCCACACTTTCGACGAATATTTTTGCCGCAAATATTTGTATACACACAATTTTTTTTCACGCATATTTTCTCCATATAAGTGTTCAAGCAATTCCTTTATTATTTTGTTTGAATTATTTTTTTATAAAATAAAATATGGAGATGGAGAAAAAATCTATATTTTTGCTCATACAACAATAGCAAATGGGATACAAGAATAAAAACAGCAGGCAAAAATTGAAAAGTTGGAGTGTCAATGAACCGCCAAAATTCTCGATAGTACTACGACCAATGTTTGTATCTAATTTTGAATCTAATTTGGAAATATCTACAAGTTCCCGAACTGTTCCTCTATAGACCTGTAAAGAACTCCAGTCTAATCCGGGCTCCTAGACAATAGCTACCCAAAAATAACGAGTGTGACTTAATACAGGAAGGCAGATCGATCATCTGAACACCTGCACTTTTATTCATTCAAAAATATAATTATAGACTAAGGTAACCTACTTACATCTAGATTATATTTAATTCAACCCTTTACATTTTTGTTACGTGAAAATATCAATATTAAGTAAATTGCATCATAATACAGTAAATTAAATGCTCTTCACTGTTTAAGGAAAAGAATCATATCTTTAGTTTGTATTGTCATCTTGAGTTTTAAAATTAACACAAGCTTTAAATGATTTTGTTTTTTAAACGCAAAAAAATGTAGATGTAATATTTTATAGCATATAATGAATTATATTTTTTTGTACTTATTCACTGCTTTAATTATTTAATTATTTTGAAAAATCTGCTTTAATTATTTCTGCTTCAAGCCGTTTTTTTTAAAGCAGATAGTTAGCGCAGATTATCTAATTCCTCTGCTTTAACACTGTTTTAGTTATTTTGAAGAATCTCAACAATCTCCAGAGGAGAGAGTATTTGCTAGTCTTTTGTATTTTTTTACATAACACTAGCCTGAGATGGGTCTGTTTTTTTAACTTTTGATGATTGATTCCAATGTATCTGGGTGCGCTGAACCCGGAAATGACCTTAGCTTCTTTCCATCACGTCAGAACTTTTGTAAATCGCATTTCCCAAATGTATTATATGTCGAAAAATATTACAAATTAATATGAGACATGACAGAGTGAAATAGGTTTGTTTCGTATAAAACGTCTTATTTTGCGGCTTATAATGGACATAATAAAATAGAATATAGAATATAAAAAACTCATGATTTTAGTCGTTGTGTCGACGTCTCTTCGGACCAGTCATGCTCTGTTTCTGGCTTTTCCGTGCATGTGCTCTTTTGGAATCATTCGGTGCAATAGTCTGCCATCATTGTAGTATTCCATCTTCCTTGGTAACGCTTTTCAATTTTTGTGATGTCCTGATGGAATGTCTCACCTATCTCTTCACTAACAGCTCTCAGAAAAGTAGCCCAAATGTGAATGTAGGAAATGAACCTTCAAACTCATGGAACAGTCTAAATTTTGATACTTCTGCAGCATAGTCTCAACGAACGATAGAATTGAAATTCGGATCCTTCTTGTTGCCCAGAAACTTGGTTACTACGTCTTTAAAGGCGACCCAGGCTTCTTTCTCAACAACTTCCGTTTCTTTTTCAAAATTTCCATCTTTGCAAAGTTTTCTAATGTCCGGACCCGAAAACACACCCTCTTTTAGTTTTCCGGTTGACAAGGCTGAAAATTTGTTACAAATGTACTAGAAACATTTGCCATCTTCTGGTAAGGCTTTCACAAATTGCTTCATCAAGCCTAACGTAATATGTAGAAGTGGAAGGAGAACTTTCGTCGACTCAATGAGAGGTTTTTGGAGCACATTTTCTATTCCAGGTTCTAATGACGCTCGTTGCGGCCAATCTTTCTGTTTCCAATGATTTTCCCTGCCTCTCCTATCCCACACACATAAAAACAAGGAAACTTTGTGCACCCGCCTTGCTGTCCAAGGATCATCGGTATTACTTTGAGATCACCACACATGATCCACTTATGATCGTCGTACTCAATTTTCTGGAGAACAAATTGTAAATTGTCACACTGTTCTTGTAAGTGTACAGAATGCTTGACGCATACCTGTTTCCGTTGTAAAGCAGGACAACTTTAACTTTAAGGCTGTGTTTCGACGAATCGATGAATAGTCTCCAATCAATGCTTTCGTATAGAATGTAGAATGTCTTAAACAGTCCACACACATCATTGCAGAATACTAAGCCTCCTTCTTCCAAAAAGTATGGAATAAAATCTTTTTTTGTATTTGAAGCAGAAAAACGCCAGCTGAGAGCACATTCTTATCTTTATGACGCGAATGAAGCAATTCTGAAGCTTCTTTGGTCAGATATAAGTCGCGAATAAAATCGTACAGTTCAGTTAGAGAAAATGGTTGTGGAGCAGAATTACCAGGTTCGTATTCCACTTTCTTTATGTTGGCTTTCTTCACTTGATTCAATTTCTGAACCATTTAGTTCATGTAAATGTCCTGGTTGCATACGCACTGGTACATCTGGACTATGAGGGACAGGATGTAAAGCCGATGGCAGATTTGAATAGATGATGTTCTTTTTATTCGTTACATTGAAACGGTGAACACCGGTTGAATAAAAGTAATAATCCTCACATTGATTTTGTGGCTCTCGCCAGACCATCGGAATGCCAAATCTGAAACAATGTTTTTCACCCTTTGACCACCGTCTCAGTCCTTCAACACGTGTATAGCATACATAGTAGGGTGCCCAAGTTTTGTCTTGATCTCCTACTTTTAGACCGAAATATGCGAGATACACTTGCCGTACGAACGATATTATATGTCTTTTTCGTCTTGACACCATTAACTCACCACAAATGTAACGAAAGGAATCTGCATACTTTTACAGCCTTTTGACGCCATTTAGAATACTGCATGTTTCCTTTTTAGCATATACTCGCCGACACAAACACTTTTGATCGCGGCTAAGATGTACAACACATTTAATGCTGAAATTGTTGCCATCTGCCGGTTTATGACGTCAACGATTCGTTTTCATCATAAACTGACAGATGGCAGCATTTCCTATGTATTTAAATCTGTCAATAAGTTTTATATTTGTGATTTTTTTCGATATATAACATATTTTGACAAATTGCAATTTGCAAACAGAAACCACGATGGAAAGAAACTAAGGTCATTTCTGGATTCAGCGCACAAACATACATATGAATCCATCAGGATACAACTGAAAAAAATGTGTGAAAGAATTTTCTTTCACACATTTTTTCTTGAACAACATGAACAACATGGTACAACTGTAGGCCTGTGTCATTTACTCCAAAAACTAAAAAAGCAATCATGAAAATTGTGATTTGCTGATTCCATGGGCGTAGCTATAAAATTTCAATAAGAGGGGTTTGCTATATTTTGTTAGGTAAACAAAGATGAGAAGTTTTTAAGAAATTGGAGTTAATCTTGTTCTGCTGATATAATACGCTGAATTAGATTTTCAGGATCAACAATTATGTTTCGATGTACTGTGAGAAAAGCTAAACCCGTGAGGTGCTCCTGTCCTGTTGTAGACGTAGCTTTTAAGTCGCCTCAACGTTGGAAACGTCCGTTTGGGAGTCACTGTTGAAACAGGCGAAGTTGGAGAAAATTTCAGCATTTTTTGTATATTTGTCTCAATGACGTCAACAGCAGTAGATGATTTTTCAGAAGAATCTGTCCACCTTGTATACCACAGCTCATACTCAGAGTCAGATAGCAACGAGTTTTGATCATTCGAACTCAAGTATCGTCTAGTTTTTTTTATTCATTCAATAGTTTTTTGTTTCTCCATGTTGGTTCAACCCGGAATCAAGAGGTAAATGTCAGCTATGACTTCATCAGAAGTCTGGGGCTTCCAGCTCCATAGTCAAATAATCGACACAAGATAAGAAAAGATTTCTACGATAGTGTTCTTTGGCTGAATCTGCCTGGAGCTTTTGGCGATGAACTTGCTTTCCAGCCAAACGCAGAATTATTATATTGCTGGAGCTTATTTCCTGGGCTTCTTGCAAAATTTAATGCTTGTTCGCTCCTTAGAGATTTTAAAGTGGAGATCAGTATCCGCATATAGCTGTATCATTAAGCTAAAAATGAAGTAGAAAGAGAAGTCCTAAAACAACCAGCATTATTTTCGGGTTCCAATAATTCCATATAACCCTGCTTCTGGTGACCCTTTAATAAAGTCTTCTATATAACAAGACAGCTATCTGTCGTCTATATATCAAGACAGCTTTTATGATAGCTCTCAATCTGTTTCTGTTCTCTTCGGCTATTTCCATGTTTTCGCGTTTTAAGTACTGAACAACATTTTGATTGCCTTGAGCAATTCTGCTAAAATGTACTGCTTTCCTTTCAGCGAATTTATGATAAAACATTCAAGCAAGTTCATCGAATATTTTCAAAGCATTTTTCCCAGTCTATAAATAATGTTGTAACCAGAGAGCGCTTATTTTCCTCGACCTCTCTATTTTAGTTCCAAAGATAATACACACCACTTTGCACTCTGCTCATTTTAAGGCAACGGAATATGCCAACCAAGAACTAGTCTGAAATTTGGTTTACCGGAAACAGGAAACTTAAAACAACAATTGAAGTTTCAAAGTACTTGAGTAATAAGAACCAGCGAGAAATTGTCGATTGATGTGGTGCTTCATTACCAATACTAGCAATCAACTGGGCGATACATAGCTGTTGCGATAAACTTCTTCGAAAGTTGTAAAAAATTATCGCTCGGAAATGTTCTCGATTCAACTCTATGTTTCTGAACGCCTTACTAGCTTTAAAAATTAATTGTGACTAAACCACTTGTGTAGTTTGATGAAAATTTCAACACTGGCAATATAATGCTAAGGTTAATTTCGAAACGATATGGTTTCTTACATACCATTACCAACAGTCCTATGTGGCTTATTGCAAAATTAAAATGACATCCCTCTAGTGAAATAGTCTAATGA
Source organism: Adranes taylori (assembly GCA_009867245.2). Lineage (NCBI taxonomy): Eukaryota > Metazoa > Arthropoda > Insecta > Coleoptera > Staphylinidae > Adranes > Adranes taylori. The sequence continues at coordinate 18,586 of WYDF02261562.1, forward strand.
TTTAAATACTTTTAAATTGCAAAATAGGGACATGCATCTGTATTTTCCATTCCCATAGTACGAGTCCTTACGAAAATGCCAATATTTATTGAGCATTGTATCAGCATCTGAACGTTTTCCAACTTTTTCAGGTGATCGGAGCAAAATCGATATGATGCACTTTTTCGTTGCCATTCTAAAACTCGCAAAGAAACCGTTCGACTGTAAATCAGGCGCATTCGGGCAATGGGCCATTCATTTGATCATTCACCTTCAAATAATTAACTGTTAGACGTTTTGCAAGATAGGTGGTCATGTCATAATGAAGGGTGATACGATATTTAGCTTCTGGTTTTCCTACTGTCATCAATGACTTCTGGCAAACAAATTTTTGTAGCCCCACTGCTGTACATTGCATATTGCTATGATATGCCTCAACCTTCAACTCAGGATTGTCACAGTGCTCTCTATGCTGATGACACAGCCTTCTGGGCCTACGGGCCCCAAACAAGAAAACTTAGTCATAATATTCAAAATTGTCTCGACACGTTTTCTGATTGGGCAAAAAAATGGCGGGTAACGCCAAATCCCAATAAAACCCAAGCCATTCTGAT
>WYDF02261573.1:0-19174 GCA_009867245.2 Adranes taylori
TGATATAAAGAAAATGTTTATTCTTCTATAGTTGGTGAAGCACTCATCCGTGGAGGTACTTGCAGTGCAGCTCTAACATCGTCATCATGTACTCGTACAGCTCTTCCGTCTTTTTCCGCAAGATAAACTGAATTATCGAATACTTTACGAATAATATATGGTCCGATCCATTTCCGCCAATCCAGTGTGCCTAATGTCACGCACGGATATGCTCGTATCATCACCTTCTCCTACTTCATACCGTGAAACCGGATCAGTTTGTGGATAAAACATGAAATAATGTAACTGATTGGCTCAAACCTAATCCAAGCGATCAGCATAGGACTGGACTCTTTCTGATTGGATTGACGATAGTGATGGATCAGCTGCCCCCGCTTCGAATTTCGGTAATGATACAGATTCCACACCTTCCAGAATGCATCGCTTGAACGGCTGATGCTGGGCGAACCAATAACCTGGTCTAGGTTATTGGTTCATATCCAAAAATGACTTGACAGGGTGAAAATCCTGTTGCCGTGTTATATCTGGTGCGTAAATCAAACAAAATAGGTGGAAATTGTTTGGTCTATTCAGTATACGGTCGATTTTCTAATCAAGCTCGTAAATTTCGTTTCAGATCCTGATTTTTCCTTTCAACCGGATTGCTTCTAGGATGAAACGTTGGAGTATAATATACGGTAGCTCCCTATGCTTGACATTGAGCTCACCATCCATGACTGTTGAATTGACTTTCATTGTCACTTATGATAATCTGAGGGTATCAAAACGTTAGAATGCGATTTCTTCAAATACTCTCATAATTTTCTTAGTGGTAGGCTTGTTAGTCGCTGCTACTTCTACCCATTTACTGATGATATCTGTTATTACTATAATATGAGTTTTACTCTGATTAGTACGAGGATAAGGACCCATTGGTTTCTTGGTTTCATTGGTACTTTATTCTTTGATATACGTTGTTTGGTAGCTGCACAAATTAAACATCCTTTAACATAATTTTTAATGTGTCTTCTCATATCCCTCCAGAAATATCTTGCGTCAATCATTTGAATGGTTTCATATGTCCAGGGTGAACAATATGCAAAGTTTCTTGCATTGCAACCAAAATAAATACATTGCCTTCTAAAATAAAATGTAACTTAATATTCGTGGAGCCACGGAATTTCCAATATTACATCGTGACGTACATTACTGGCAGCAATAAATTCAGCCTGATGATAAGCCTCTCCGATAATGAATGCCTTGACTTTGCATAGTTTCCCGAACAGAGGACAGATTTATGATTGTAGAATCTTTGATAAGTGAGCAACCATCGGGCGTGGATATAGTTGCGTGATGCTGCTATGTCTAGCAGAGCATTGATTTGATTTGAACTGATTTGTATACGAATTTGTGGAAGCTTTGTTGCTTCAACTGAGCATACACTTGTGCTCGGGAAACTGCTGTTGGATACTGCAACTTCCGTTGATGAGCCCCCTTGTATTATTGTTGCTGGCAGGACCGGTCGACTGCCCGTGTGTCGGTCCCTTTCGCGTTTCCACCTTGTCTATGTTGTTGTCGTCTATATTGTTGTATTGGAAGCTTGACTTTGATTTCTTGTTGGACGTTGTTGCTGGTTTTGTTGTCCTTGATCACAATACCTTTGTTGGAGTACTGGACAATCCTTGTGCCAATGTCTTCCTGGACAATGTTGGCATTGTGGTTCCTGTTGGTATTGCTGATCAACTGGTAATGGCATTGGACGCACTCTTAGATGGTCCTTTTGAGAGTACTTTGAGTTGTTACGTAGACTTGCACAGGGAAAAGTTGCTACTTTATGTAGAAGGTCCATTGTTGAACGAAATTTAAATCCCGATGCTTGCTTTGCTGCAGGATAGCACAATGATAAAATAATCTTGACCTTGCTAGACTCAGCTTGTTGGTTTCTTTGTTATTGTGTTTATGTTAAAAGATGTTTCGTTTATATTTATGAAATTTCCTTAATGTTTCGATAATGGTGTTGATAGGAAATCTGCCTTGAAATCTTCGGCTATGAAGAATATACAGTTTCCAATAGCTAATTTTCCTAATTCTTGAGTAAATTGATCAAGAAATAGATTATATCTACCGTCAGCTACAGTCGAAATTTCGCTACAGTCCGCACATACCCAGTTCGTTTTTATGTTTCTATGATGGTCTACAAAATCTTTTTGGGTAAAGTTTGTGCAGGCTTGATGAAAGTACTTGTTGCATTTTCCCAAACATGCAACAGAAAATCCAGTTTTTGTAATGTTTCCATCGGTCATGAAAATGTTTTCTTGTTAACTCCAAGTTTGGCCGTACTGTCTGAAGTTATTGTTTTGGAGTTTCTTTCTAATGACAAGTGACTCTCTGCATTTTGTTGAAAACATTTATATAAGAAGACTTTTTCTTCAAATCACTTTTATCGTACAAACACAGTTTACTCATATTATTTAAATAAATCATATATAAAATAATCATATACACTTTTTATGAATTTTCGTTAGACTTTTCTTGAGCTCGTTTATCAATGTATAGTTGTGTGTATATATTAATTGGCTATATGTAATTAGCTTAACAACAGTAAGTTATTTTTTGAATTTGACTAAAACTTACACTCTACAAACCTCCTGAGTAGTGTGCACTAAAATTCAAAATCTTCATATATGTTAAACTTTGATGTTATGTATAACTGATATTCTTTATTTATGACAGTTAGATCTGCTTTTCTCGAGTTACGGGGTATAACAGACTATATCGCGTAGAATTTCATACGGTCCTGATGGTTTTTTATGTCTATCAACCAAAAAAGTAAAAACCTCCATTTTTGTAATAATTAAAATGATTTAATAATTTTGTAAATATGAAAGCAAAACATACAGGGTCTACCCTGAATGAAACAAGACTAAAACTGTAGAATTGAATTTATTGAAGCTATTGCAAAATACAATTAATATTCTTCAAAGTAACTTCCTTGGGCATCTACACAGCGCTTCCAGAGTTTCTGCCATTGAAGTTATGTGTCCTGGAACTGCTTTTCCGAAATGCTGTTCAGCTGCTTGAACAGCTTCGATGGACTCGAATCAGGTTCCTATGAGATCCTTCTTTAGCCGGGGGACCACGATAAAATCACAATGGGACACATTAGGGCTGTAGGGAGGTTGTGGAAGCTCCTTTCGCGTCGTAAAAACCAATGTCGACAATTTTCTTCAATCTCAACGCTCTCTCTCTTCTCTCCTTCCCTCCTTCCCTCCTTAAAGGCCTTATGTCAGACAAAAGCCTGGGATCTTATGATGCATTTATCCCCGTACGCTTTCTCAACATTGCCAGAGTCATCGTCTCAGATTTCCCGACCCTGACACAAAATATAATTGCGTACCGTTGCTCGATCAACTGAGGCATTTTGCTTTGAGAAAATACATCTATACAGCATCTCACGTGATAAGCAAACTGCTTCGTAACACCGCTCAGAGCTAACTGGGGTTTGTTGCTTGTCGTTGCTAAGGCTTTCTATTACCTTCCGTACCATCAGTTTTCCTGGCTGGCGTGAGAGGGCACCGCGCCAGAGCCGTCGCTAACAACAGATAGTTTGTTATTAATATTTTTTATTTGAATAACCATTTTAATTACACATGGTTATTACCAAATGCAGGTAATAGCATAACGCAATCTTTTGCGAAAATATAAGATATAAATATATTAATACATTGTACACAAATGCTTGTACCTTTTAACATTTATATAAAAGGGATACACATCTTGCATTACATTGGATTGTTTCCAGAAAATTTTTATATTCGACTCCAAAGAATAGGGAATGGGAAAAAAGATAAAAATATAATACGGGAAATTCGAATCTTAGTAGTCGTTCAATATTGTAGTGAGTTATTGAAAAATGTAGCTTCAGTCTAACTTTATAAGCTCATGCTGTTTTTATCACGTTAACGGAAATTTCATTTCGTAAGAATAAGGAACTTAGTATCATTGCAAGATTTCTTCTCCGCATCGATGTTATATTAAAGTTATTTTTATAATACTAAAAGAGATTGTATTGTTGTTTGCTTTTTTTATTTTTTTTATAAAAATAAAAGCTCTAAATTTAATTTCCGCGTCCATTGGTTATCAGATCTGTTTTTACTAATTTTTTAATATGTATCTAGAAATTCTATAAAACAGCATTAAGATGATAAATATTACATACGAGGCATGATCAGATGTGAGTAGCTATTTTTAGATTTCTGGACTTGTAGAAGTCCAACGTTCAAATTCTTGTTGTTGCTTTATAGATAGATAATTCCCCGAACTTATGTCGACAACTGCGGCCATATTAGTAATTTAGTTTATTGCTAGCTGTTAATAAGATTACTTGTGTTTTGGTGTCAAAGCGATTGTTGTAACACATCCTAGGCGTCCTAAAACGTCAATGACTGATAATAACAGCAAAAACGTAGAGAAAATAATTACGGACAACCGCTGAATCGCTATTAAAGAAGTTGCTGAAGATATTCGCATTTAATTTGGTTCATATCAAGCTTTTATTTCAAATGTTCTGGATATGAGACAAGTAGATGCAAAATTTGTTTATAAATTTCGATCAAAAGCAGTGTCAAAGTGGGGCTGCTCAATAGCATCTTAATGTACGACAATCCAACATTACTCAAGAAATTATCATTGATGACTAATCATGGGTGTATGGATATGACGTGGAAACTAAGGCCCAATCATCCCAACTAAAGCTATCTGAAGAGCTAAGAGTGAAATTCCCTTGAATGTGAAGTTTCTACTCAGTTTTCTTTGACATTAATGCCATAGTGTACCACAAGTAATTGCCATCAGATCGTAGAGTCAACACATAGTACTACCTAGAAGCTATACACAGTTTACGTGAAGCATTCCAAAGGAAACATCCAAGTTTGTATTGAGAAAACTCCTGGCGATTGCACGAAATTGCGCTTGTGCACCCTTTGTTGCTTATTCATGAATTTTTGTAAAAAGCAGCACCGCCACGATTCTGTAACCTCCAATTTCTCCCGACATTGCATCCTGCGACATTTTTGTATTTCCGATGATAAGATAGATCATGAAAGGACGATGTTTTATCGATGTGCACAAGATCAAGCTGCCATATCGAAAACTTCGTTTCATCTGTACCGCACGAAGCCGCACTGTGCGGGGTATTTGTATATTTAGTTTTCCTATTGCATAGCGTTTTATTATCGAATATAAATGAAGTCGCAGGCACACTGTATTCAGCAGAAAAGACATTAATTATTCATAACCTGTAATAAATCCTTTCGCGCAGATTGGCCAGTCTTAGATCTAACTTTCTCACTTAATACTACCAAATATAAACAAGGTTCCATTATGGAAATAAGTTTAGAAAACATATAATACTACATTATGTAGAGTTTATGAAATTAATTAATCCAGATGAATAAGCATTAAAAAAACAAGAAATTTTATAAATTATAATTTATGGATTAGAATAGAGAGCCAGAAAAAAACGATAATTTATAAAAGAAGTAACACAAGAGCACATCAAATATTTAATCATGCAATTGGTTCTATGTTTAGGACTTAATATCCGTATACTAAACACGTTTCGTTTACCAAAATTATATATTTAATACAAGCTTTTGTCACCTGAAAGTTATTTATAACATAACTTTTGCTATGATTCCGCATTGGAAAGAATATTTCCTTGGACTCAAAACTTATTTTTGATATTGAAGAATCTGATAAAATGATAAATGCGAACGATTTCCAACGTCTACCATTTATATCGTTTTGATTTTACGTTTTGACACTTGCTAGATAAAAATTTATTAAGACATTTTACGTAAAGAAATTTATAACACAACTTATTTTATATGGAAAACCAAATATTTGATGAAATGGTGGAAATTTAATTAAATTCGTTGTGCTGCGTTCTGTAAGTTTTTTATACAACAATCAAATTCCATTGCTTGTTTATGTAAGCGAAATGAATTTAATGTTTGTCCTTTATTCTTTGAAGTACAGTAAAATCAATACGAGCCCTTGGGACTATATATTGGGTCAAAATAAAATACATATATAATAGAGGTAATTGTCGGTCTATTTTTTTTTTTGTAATATTAATTAAATACTTCCCACAACGGATATCACCAGAATTTAGAACCAAAATAAAGCAAATTTGGAATGGAGTTGCTCTTGAAATATGCATATCGTTAGTTGATTCTATGTCCAACCGAATTTGGGCGCTCATATGACAATATTACTCCGTTCTAGAAATAAAAATTCATGCTCTATCCCAATATTTAGCCACACAAAATGGACATTTTGTTGTGCCAACGTTACTCCAAAGTCACATCTGGCATGTCGAGGCTTAGAGACATTCTCTCAGAGACACAAACAACGTCAATAAGAACCAGTTATAGAATAGCTTTTGATAACTCTAGAATAACAGCTACATCATCCGATTATAGCAAAAACGACTGAATACGAAGAATAAACGAGACGACAACGAAAATATGTGTATCACTTGGAAACTTGTGTAGCCAGCCATCTTTCAAATACTGGAAGTTAAACATTTTATCATATACTGTATTAAACAAAATTGGTCTATTTAGTTAGTATATTTACTTTTGTGTAGTTAGTACAAATGCTATGTTCAGTTAGTAGAAGTTCGACAATGAGCGTCAATAGAAGTTCAACAATAACATTTCAATGCAGATGACTACTTACAGATTTGTTTAATTCTATATACAAATCGGGAAAGATGCCAATTGACTGGCTAAAAACGACAATTATCACCCTACCGAAGAAAACTAACGCTTGCCAATGTGACGACTATCGCATGGTCAATCTAATGTCTTATGCCCTCAAGGTATTTCTTCGATCATCCACACACGTATATACGCCAAATGTGTAAGACAACTTGGCGACACGTAATTTGGCTTTAGGAGCAGAGTGGGTACGCGTGAGGCTCTTTTTTCTCTCAAAACTCTTAGACAACGGTGCAGGGATATAAATGTAGACATATACGCCTGCTTTATTGATTATTGGAAGGCTTTCCACTGTGCGACGCATCAGACGAATGTCGAAATTCTCAAATCCACCGATGTCGGTGCGGGGGATCTGCGCAGCATCAATCAACTATATTGGAATAAAACTGCAGAAGTCAGGGTGCAAAATGCTACATCTGAAGAAATGGAAATATGGAGAGGTGTCAAACAGGGATGTGTCCTGTCACCTATCCTCATTAATATATATTCTGTATATTCTGAGGCAGTGTTCCGAGCGGCATTAAGAAATGTGAAAGAAGGCATTAACATCAACGGCACTCTCATTAATAACATACATTTCTCTGACGATGCGATCGTGCTTGCCGCCAGCATATCTACCACATCTCCAGAACATGGTGGATCTGATAGTAGAACATAGCGGCCAGTATGGTTTACACATGAACCTCGAGAAGACCAAAATGGTTGTATTTACAAAGATATCGAAATAGGCAACACTTCGAATTAAAAACGAGGCCGTGGAATAAGTGTCATCCGTTAAGTATCTTGGAGCTCTTATCAACGAGATGAACGATCCTAAAAATAAATCCTGTCTAGGATCGAGCAGGCCAGACGGAGTTTCATCTTCATGAATACCCTCTTCACCAATCGAGACCTGAACCTGCAGCTCCTTGTGCGTATACTGCGATGTTACATCTTCCCATTCCTTCTCTATGGCTCCGAGAGCTGGACATTCAGTCAATCAACGGAGAATCTAATCAATGCTTTTCAGATGCAGATGTAGTTGTATCGTCGTATCATAGGTATACCCTAGGTAAACAGAATAACAAATGAGCAAATACTCGGTCGAATGGGTAAAGTTAAGGAGCTTATGACGACCAGTAAAGAACGAAAGCTCACATACATTGGGCATATCATGAGAGCATAGCGTTATGAGATCCTTCGACTTATCATTGAAGGAAAATATCGGTGAGAAGATGGCAGAACTCATGACTCAAAGATCTGCGTCAATGGTTCAGACGAACATCAATAGAAATTTTTACAGGTGCAGGATCATGCACCATCATAGTCAGTTGGATCGCCAACTTTTATAGGTAGGCGGCATCCTAAGAAGCAGGGTGCATTTCCCATTTCTCATTTTCTCTCAGATCTTAAAACATCTTACAACTAAAACATCTTTTGCTATGGAAATTAAACAAAAAGGTTGTGGAATCATTTCTGAGAAAAAGGTTAGCAATATTCAAAAAATTGTATAAAATTAGAACAATAGGATTCTTATAGCACAATGTAACGTATTCAAATCTTAATTCCATGCCCAAGCGAAATCGAGCGGTTATAAAATACAAGGGCGATTTTACTTCTTTTAGAAATAAAAATTCCTGGTATCATTTAGTTGCCGCATAAAATGGATCTTTTGTTTCTTCATTAAATATGCTAGAACAAGTATTATGTTCTTCATGTTACTGGTTGGCCTCAATTGTTCTTAATTAACTAATTACATAGTACTAAATTATAACATCATTAGAAGAAAGAAACTGTTGATTAACTGAATGTTATATATCTATATTGTGTCCCAATATACAGTTGTTTAATCTTAACAAAAAATACGTGGATGATTACGCCACCCATATTTCATAGACTGGAAGTTAAAAACTATATTATATAGTGCATAAACAAACATTGATCTATTTAGTTACTATATGTATTATAGTGTAATTACTATAATTACAATGTTTAGTTAGTAGAAGTTCGACGTATAGTTAGAAGAAGTTTAGTAACTAGATATAACGTTTCAGGTGAATGTTTTGGGGTTTAGTGTATAAAACCCAAACCATTCACCATTATTTTTAAATATTCAATATGTGCCACTTTTTATATTTTTCTTTACGCTTGATAATTAAAATCAAATTAAAATCGCTTTTAATACAGAAATTTAAAAAAGGTTATAGAGTCCTGTTTGAGAAAATGGCCCGTAAAGATTGCAATACTCCAAAACGTGTTTAAAATCAGAACAATAGGATTCTTATAGCATTATGTAACGTATTCAAAACCTTGATTCCATGACTACTGAATTTGAGCAGTCATGACATATTAGTGCGATGCTACTTCGTTTTAGAAACTAAAATTCTTTCGTGGTGCGTCCCAATCTTTAGTTGCCGCACAAAAGTGACATTTGGTTTCTTAATTAGAGGTGCTAGTTTGTTTTTCATGTTGCTTTTTAGGCCTCAATTGTTGTTAATTAACTAATTACATACTATTATTAACTGAAACATGATTGAAACTGTCAAATATCTGAATTTTATATGTATTATATTTTGTCCCAATATATAGTTATCGCTCGTATTTGTAATAGTGATAGTGAAATTAAATTTCTGTGGGGTTTTAAAAAGCTAAGTTTTTATTTGAATATGTGTCTTGATTTTTAAGCTCAAAAATTAATGTTTGTCATATAATTTGTAATGCAGTATAATTTTGATAAGAAATGCGTGAATAATTACGCCGCCCATCTTTCAAACACTGGAAGTTAAACACTTTATTATATACTGCATAAAACAAAGATTGATCTATTTAGTTACTATATTTACTAGTGTAGTTACTATAATAACTATGTTTAGTTAGTAGAAGTTCGACAATGAGCGGACGATATAACATATTAGTTGAATGCTTTGGGGTTTGATAGTATACAACCCAAGGCATTTACCAATATTTTAAATATTCAATTTATGCCATTTTTAACATTTTTCACTATGCGTGATAATTAAAATATATTTTGACATGGAAATTTAAAAAAAAAGGTTGTGAAATCATTTTTAAGGTCGCAAAAAGTTGCAATACTGAAAAATATTGTTTACAATTAAAACAATATCATTCTTATAGTAGTGTGTGACGTATTCTAATCTTGATTCCATGTCCGACCGATTTCGAACGGTCAAAAAATATAAAGGCGATGTGAGTCCATTTTGGAAATAAAATTCCCAATATTTAGTTGACACATAATGGAATTTTGTTTTTTATTTATTAGTGATGCTAGAGTTAGTATTTTGTTTTTTTCTTGTTGCTGTTTGGTCTTAATTGTTGTTAATTAATTAATCACATAGTATCAAATTAAAACATTATTAAAAGAAAATTTGTCGAACACCTGAATTCTAAATGTATTTTATTTTGTCCATTCTACAGGCTGCCCGAATTTCATAGGGACAATATGGGTAACTTTTGTATTAGAAGAGATAGAAAAATGGTTATATTAGCAAAAACCAAAATCGATTTACAAATTTTACTTGTCATGGCCAACTTGGTTAGTTAGAATTTAAAAAAAAAACCAAAATCTCCAAATTTCTTTTCTTTGCTGTAACTTTATTGTTACTCAACATATTGAGATACGGTTGGAATTTTTTTCAATGGCGATTTAAATATTTTTATTGAAATTTAATAAAAGCAATGCGGCTTTTGTAAATTGTTAATAATCTAACCTAACCTCAAAATTTTAAATGGGTATCCCGCAATTTTTTTCGTCATTTTAAAAGAAGATTTCTTTCAGAATGCAATGATGTATCACACATGATATGTAAACTTCTGAGAAATGTTGAAAAACTGAGCTTATTCTTTTTCGGACAGATCTCATTGGTGCCATGATTACGCAAACATTGTTTTTTGTTTACCAAATTATCTGTGAAATGATGTTTGAAACAAAATCAGGCTTATCATAATACGTGCGTGTCAGTATAGTGTCAGTGTTATTACTTCAACTTATAATGGAAAATTTGAAAAATATGATGTATTTTGTACATATATCAAGTGCTACAAAAGTGTAGAACTCACACGGCAAACATCTGAAGCTCAATATCCAGAAAGGCGAATACCTGTTCGTAAAACAATATTGCTCTTAGACTGGAATCTAAAGAATTTAGGTTCGTTTACTGCAGCAAGAACAAAGCAGTACAATAACAACAATGCAATAAGAAGAATTAGTTTTAGTTTGTTTTATTGTGAATAAATGTGTTTTTTCAAGGAATGTTTCGCAGAGTTTAGATGTGACAAAGTCTAGAGTACCGGATATTTTAAAGAAACATAAGTATAAGGTATAAGTGTTATAAATTTAAACCCGCTCAAAGATTAAGACCTGTAAATGCAGAAAGAAGACAGCAGTTATGCAATTGGTAGTTGGGCCATGTGAATGCAAATGCCAATTTCAAGAATATTATTTTATGGACAGACGAAACTATGTTTACCAATTGTGGAATGTTTAATAGACATAATAAATATTACTACTCCCAAACTAATTTATAGCTGACTCTTCCAATTCGAAACCAAGTTAGATCCGCTTTCAATGTTTGGTGTTCGCACGATGTGGAAACTACTAAACAGGTAGGATGCATGTCCTTCGCATAATACTCTTGCATAATTTAATGGGAGAGTAATTGCAACTAATGGAATGGCAAAATCACATGATTCTACTTCAGATGTTTATTTATGGGGTAATGTTAAAAACAAAGTCTATAGTTGTACACATACAACGTTGAAGAATTGCAGGAAGCGGTACTTGAGGCATTTCACAGTGTTACTGGAAATACTCTCCGAAAAGTAATCAATAATGTTGAGAAACTGTACCAACGTTGCATTGAAAACAATTGTGGATTATTTGAGTAATATTGTCGATTATTCCTTTTGTAGTTCAGTTCATTTTTGTAGCCAAAAATTACATTTGTTTTTAAGTGCCAATAAAAGTATTTAAATTACTATGCAGGTTTATTCAAACCTCAACTCAATACCCATGTTACCCAAGTTACTAATGAAATGAAATATTATCCCTATGAAATATCATATTTTTCAAAATTTTCTATTATAAGTTGAAGAAATAACACGGACACTACTGACAGGCACGAATTTTGATAAGCGTGCTTTTTGTTTCAAATATAATTTCACAGATAACTTGATGAACAAAAAACTATGTTTTTGTGATCATGGCGCCAATGATATCTGTCCGCAAAAAGAGCTGTTGAAAAATTGAGATAGGCCCAGTTTTTCAACATTTCGAAGAAGTGCTGATATCATGTGTGATACATCATTGCATTCAAGAACTAATATTCTCCTAAAATTGCAAAAAAAATTGCGGGGTACCCATTTAAATTTTTGAGGTTATGTTACATTATTAACAATGTGCAAAAGCCACATTGGTTTTATTAAATTCAAATAAAAATATTTAAATCGCCGTGCAAATTAATTCAAACCGTATTTCAATTTGCTGAGTAACAATAAAGTTACAGCAAAGAAAAAAATTTGGAGATTATGGTTTTTAAAAAAATTTAATCAAGCAGGCCATGACAAGTAAAATTTGTAAAGCGATTCTAAATTACATCTCGAACGTGCACCGTTTTGCTAATTTAACAATTCTCTATCGCTTCAAATACAATAGCTACCCATGTTGTGCCTATGAAATTCGTACATCCTGTATAGTTGTTAGAACCCGTATAAGAAACATATATGGTAATAGTGAAAAAAAAATTCCTTGGGGTTTTGAAAGTTATGTTATTTTTATTTGATTTATATTCTTCAATTTTTAAGTTCTAAAATAATGCAGTATAATTTTAATTAAAAAATGCGTGGATGGTTTCGGCACCCATCTTTCAAAAACTGGAAGTTAAACACTTTATTATATACGGCATGAAACAAATATTGATTTATTTAGTTACTATATTTACTACACAATAGATACTAGTTTTATTTAGTAGAACTTTAACAATGAGCGGACAATATAACATTCCAGGTGAATGTTTTGGGGTTATTATTAAAAGCACAAAGCATTCAACGACATATAAAAATATTAAATATCCAATTTATATCACTAACATTACTCATTACGATTCATAATTAAAAACTCTTTTGATATAGAAATTAAAAGCGATTGTGGTATCATTTTTGAGAAAAAGCATCGCGAAAATTGCAATACACAAAAGATTGTTTAAAATTAGAACAATAGTATACTTATAGCACTATTTAACATATTCAAATCTTGATTCCATGCCAAACCGGATTCCAGTGGTCATAAAATATAAAGGCGATGTTACTACATTTTAGAAATAAAAATTCGTGTTATTTCCCAATATTTAGTAATCAAAAAAAAGGAAAACTTTTCCTGTTTATTAAAGATGCTAGAATAAATATTTTGTTTCTCATGTCGCTCTTTGACCTCAATTGATTTTAATTAACTAATTATATAGTATTCAACTAAAATATTATTGGAAAAAAACATAAAACTGTCAAATAACTGAATTATAGATGTATTTTAATTTTGCCCAATATATAGTTGTTGGGGCTCGTTCAGTTAAGAGGAAAAGCATGGTAAACTAATACATATTTGGTTTCGTTAATGTGGTTGATATTACATTTGCACCAGATGACAGATGCATGATATGACAAGAAGGTGTTGAAAAATACTTTTAAGGCTTCGTTTGGATTTGGTAATCCATATTGGGTTGGTTTATATTTTCACACGATTTACACCAGTTTATTCATAATAACGATATTGTTGCCAGTGTTTGATCTAATTCCTATGCTATGGTCGTTGTCTTTTAGTATTAGATGGGCTGTATTCCCTTTTTTTTCGATTATGTTTGATGTAGTCTGAGATTATTTGGTTATTTGTTTTTTAATGTTGCAATGTTTTTTATGGGTGCTAGTGTTCATATAGCCTTTGTTATCTCTAATTATTCTGTCTGGCGGAAAGTTGTTATTCTTATATACTAGTTTGAATTCTGAACCAAGTAAAGTAGACAATTTGAGCCAAATTTTACTTTTCGGAATCAGTTTTTCTATTAAATTATACACTTTTGAAATATCGTTCAAATTAGTAACAGGTCCCTCATTTATGAGGTATCATCTCATTTGAGGTAACATGAAATCACGAAGTTACTCTTTTTTCAAGTATGAAGCAAATAATTATTTATGAGGAGTTCTTCCTTTTTCCATAAGAGGAATCCCCCATTTCTTTAAAGAAGAGTTTTTCCTTTTATCTATAGAGGAATCCATGAACTCCGGTTTGATATTAAGAGTTTACTCTGTGATGAAAATGCTTGTGCATAACGTACAACATCGTTTGATGCACGTAGGCCGTTGCGCCGGCTAAGAGGTGGAGAAAACTTGCTGTGTATGATGTACCGGCTGTGGTATATTGATGGGTTCCTCTTCAAAGATGAAGAAATTTGTGAGGGCAACTCTGTTGTTAAATACGAAGACTTATTTTAGGGAAACAATTACTTCATTTTTCATATTTACCGTTTCATTATTTGTAACAAATTTTTCGTGGATCATGATGTTTGTGCACAACGTATCTACGAGGACTTACTTCTTACTTAGATGTGGGTTTGTCATATCACCCATTTACGATATAATGAAGGAACAGTTGTAACTTGTAAGCATTCGACTTTTGTTTATTTTGCTTGGAATAAAGACACTATAGGACTGTTATAGCAAACATTCAATAAATCGTTCCTTTCACGACGAGAATACTCAACTAACAAACAAACAGAAAAAGAATAAGCAATAGATATCACATCACATCAATCTAACTACTCAATGAGTCGGTTCTATGTTTCGCCACCTCATGTGATTTTTTTTTTTGGGCTCTCACAAGTGTTCCTCTCTCATTTTAATTTTAAAACGTTACCCATCACTAGCTAAAATCAATTTAAATACAACATATATTTTGGTTATTGCTAAAATTTTCATACAAATATTGAGAAAATTTATTTTCTGTACTGAATAAACTTTTAGACATCAAAACAAAATTTTCAAATGATTAATAATAACTAAGACTACTTACCACATCAATGAGTTGCGATAATTTTAATTTAATGCACACACGTAGAACATCCGTAGTATTCACGACAGGTCGCACCAGTTTATTATAATTTGATAATAGATCATCGTATAAACGTTTAGCGTCAGGATTACCAGCTACAGCAGCATGCACGACTAACGCCGATAACAGCCATACACGTCTTAAATTCGCGATCACATTTGTAATCGGAAACCCGTTTGTCCTTTTATCCTTAGCAATCATTGTTGAATAACACTTTTCCGTAACGATCTCGTTATTTTACTGTACAGGTTTATATAATAATATATTACATATTTCTTTCTGGTAGTTTATGTAACAAAAGATTTAATCATTTATTTTATTGCCAGATATATTAGGATTAATAATTGTTGTTAATTTAAAATGTATGTTATATGAGATTTTCATTACTATTTATTTTATTTTAAATTTATTTAAGTTTATTATAACCATTTTTAATGTACAAATTTCCAGAAAAACTGTTATATATATTAAAGAATTAATATATGTAAAAGAATATCGTATAGCTAATATTACTAATTTAATGTAACAGCTGATTCGCACAGAAACACATGGATATGGTTGTATGTCAAGAAATTTATATCAAATCAAAAAGTAATATTCAAGGCCTCTATATGACCTAGTCCAGTCTATCCCGACATTACCTAGTATATCAGCTGCTTCGAAATTACAAGAAAAGTCTGCCAGAAACACATCAGGACTTGCTAAATCACATTAAGTCTTGCGATTAAAATTGTTTACTGTTTTTAGTTTAGATCTATTACTTTCACCGGCTTAGAGACACTGGATGAATAAAAAATACCACGTCTAAAGCTTACTAGTTTCTACAAAAATAATTAGAAATTTCGTGAAATGTTCCGCCACTCGAAAGTCAAACATTTTATTATATACTAGTCGATCAACACACAAACACATATGTGTCTTTGTGTAGCTCTCATTTAGTATTATCCTTAATAGGTTTAATGTCCGAAAGTTTTCAAAATGTTCACAATATATGTATCTACGCGTACCTGCTTTAGCAAAACAAGCATGTGAAGATATAGTCATCGATTTTCAGATGTTACCCAAGACGTTATAGCGAAACCGTCGGAAACCCGATTATTCGAGGAATTACTGATTCAATCGTCCAAATCTTCCGTCGAGTCAATATTTAATAATAACAAACTAATATTTACTCGTTGCCAACGTCAGCGTGAACATAAAGCGTTGAACCGATTGTCGCATATTTTTTAAATGGTGTTTTCGAAGCAATAGTCAGTACCAGATAAAGTTGACGTCAAATCCCGATTATACCTATAGTTTATATCGTAATTAAAATGCAACAGAAATACTTTGAACCACATATTTGATTGGTTTTAACCACTCCAAAACTGATTAGTTTTAAGTTGATCGCTTTTTATAGTCTAAGGTATATCCAAATATTTTTTTGAATTTTAAATATGGCAATCTTTAAAATTTGGAAAAATTTATTATGGCGAGGATTTTTTGAGAAAATTTATAATGGCGTATTTCCCCATACGAGTATTGCAGGTATGTTGATTATCTCTGACTAAAGAAGGGTTAACATTGTAAATAAGTTTCTATGTTAATCAATGAACATATAATTAACAAACATCGTATTAATTTAGTAATCCTCAATTTAGTAAATTTATTTAATTTGATATAAGTACATTAAAGTCAAATAAATTTAAATCGCAGAAAAAACTTTCCTTCCAAAACTTATACAAAAAGAACAAGGAGGACATACGCAAGAAAAAAAAGATGTATGTTGGTTATGTAAAGAAAAAATACCAGAACCAAGATCAAGCTTTGATAGAATTAAATTCTGTAACATAATTTTTTGATCCAATACTTAGGATCCAAGAACAAGAAATCGGTTTCAGGGAAAATAAAAAGAGAAAGGACTGGATAACAGATAAAACTCTGGAACTCATGGTACTGAGAAGGATAGCCAAATATACAGCACTAAAATACAAAGCGATCAATAAAGTTATAAGGAAAAAGTGTACGGAGGCTAAGGAGAAATGGTTGTACGAGAAATGTAAAGAGATCGAATCACTCCAACAAAACATGACTCATTTAATGTGCATAAGAAAGTGAAGGAGGTAGCTGAAGTAGGGAGAAAACGCCAAATAGGAATCTTCAGAGATGCGAACAACGAAATTATAATTGGTGTCGAAGAAAAACTAAAAAGATGGAAGAGCTTTTTGATGATGACCGGCCTGTGACTCCCAAAGTAGTAGCTGATGATAGGGAGGATGGACCGGCTATTACAAAGAGTGAAGTCATTCACTCGTTAAAAACTCAGAAAAATAGAAAACCACTGGTGCAGACAAGGTACACATCGAGGTTCTTAAAACCATCGTTAATCAAGAAGACAAAGGACTGGAACTATTCAACATCATATACAGAACTGGAAAGATCCCTCCCAGTTGGCTTAAGTCTACCTTTGCAACGATTCCGAAGAAAACAAACGCATCTCAATGTGACGACTATCGTATGATTAGTCTAACGCCACATATCCTTAATTTTTTTCTAACAATAATCCATACATTTATTCCCTATATTAGTTCCTTATTAATCCCTTCCTCAAAATATGATTGCTGTCTTTCATAGTTATATATATAACTATATATATATATATATATATATATATATATATATAACTATATATATAATTTTCCCTGACTTAATAAGGGTTTCATTTGTACATAGGTATTTTAGAAAAAGAAGTGGAAATAAAAACGTATTTATCCTTTAACCTTTTTTTACCTTCGTAGTTTATAAAACAGTTTTAAATTTTTGCAAGCCGCATTTCCTTTTATAATTAAATAAATAGTAAATTCTCCTTGATCATCTAAGCATAAAATCAATAATATTTATGAGCCTAAAATCATATTTTCTAATTTAAAATCCATGATAAAATCCATGAAATATAATAAGTTTATTGTTTTTTAATTTAATAAAGCAGTTTAAAAATAATAAAAAAAATATTTAACCATATTGATAATTTCTAGGTTTTAAATAGGTTAGTTTTACCTTATTAATATTTTTTAGATAAAGTTATTAATATTTAATGTCTGTTAACTAAAATTTTTAATATTTAATAAAATATTTAATTTAAAGTACATTAAATAAAATTTTTAGATTTAATTTAGTGTATAATAAATGAAATTTTTAATAAAATATTTTATTTAATCTCTGTTAGAGAAAATTATTAACATTTAATAAAACATTCAATTTATTGTCAATTAGAAAAAAAATTATATTTACAAAAATAAAAAATATTTCTTGTCGTTGGTTTTTTATAATTTATAAGTCAACATAAAATTGTATTATTAATGACTAACCACAGAATTAGAATCAAATATAAAATTTTAATAATAATTATAGAATAAAATAAATCATGCATACTAATTTATTACAACATAGAAAATTGATTAATTCTTTTATTTATAACATTAAACTCGTCGTTTTTGTATGCAAATTAATGTATATTATATTATAATTTTATGAAAATAAATAAATAAGCATGAGCTTGATTTTTATAGCGTTAGATACATTAAAATAAAATTTATATTTTAAAGTATTTATAATAAACATTTACTAATTTGTTATAAATGTTACTGAATTTATCTCAACTATAATTTTGTATCAAAAATAAAATATCAATCTTAATCATTCTAATTTAAATTATTTTTTATATATATATTAATACACCAGAATAGAAAAAGGACAGAATTGTTGATAGCTAATTATATGAACTAAACTATTAACTAGTGCTACACATTTTACAACCGCATAAACATACCTGTGTGAAACAAAATTTTGAAAAATATTTGATATTAAAAATATCCATTGTTTATTTTAATATTTAATCCATCTTCAAATATTACATAATGCGTTAAAATTTTAAAAATTCTAACAAATTTTGAATATCTATATATAAAAAATTAGTTCAAAATTTTATACTGTTTTAAAATATCTGATTTAAAAAATTTTAGAGATAAAGATAATAAAAAGTTTAAATAGGTAAGAAGAAGATGAAAAGAATGGAAAAGAATTTTTATAATACGCGCGCATCCACCATATTTTTAAACTAGCATTGCACGTCTCGCAATGTTAGGTATTTACTGTTTTTATTCTTGCGTGAATGAATATGAATGGGTGTATGTGTGTGTATTGGTGTGTGTGTGCAACGCGTCGAAGCCAAACGAAAACTGAGCCACGGATAGATGGGAAAATTTTCGCGTTGATGGGAGAAAGTCTAAAACGGTTTCGTTCGCCGCGAATTTTCTCGCGCATAGCAGAAAACAAA
>WYDF02261584.1:0-19169 GCA_009867245.2 Adranes taylori
AAATCCGCAGTAAAAGGGGGTTGCAGCTCGTTATTCATTTGCATATAAAATTTGATTGGCGAGCTCCCTTTACTAGATTGTATAGTATTTTAAAACCTGGTAGCGTGGCGAAACAACCCTACCAGGTTCGCCAACAGGAGCAAAAACAGCAATAATAGACCCTTGGAATACGCCAGCTTAAAGGTCTGAAGAGAGTGTCTCCGGTTTGAATTTGGCTGGTTCGGTCTCATAGGTATGACTGGACCATCTTCAGTGTATGAAACTCGTGGAGTATTCCAATCAACCCAGCATGCCAGACAGAATCAAAAGCATTTTAATATTTTAGTAGGCTCACGTAAATTTTCATATTGTCAATTGTCATATTGGAGTGGGTAAGCCCTAACTTGTTAAATAAATTCTACTTCCAGTTAAAACTCATCCAGTCCTACAGGGGAATGGTAAGATCTTTAATCACAGTTTTGTTTAAGGCGTATTACTGAAATAATAAATTATTATTCAAGGGGTTTTAGAATATACATACACATATACAATTCGAACGTAAACAATAATCCTTAGAACTCTTGCTTGATTAAAGCCAAAGATTTTACAAAGAACTCACTTTACATTCTCTAAATAAATCGCATTTAAAAGATTCTATTAAACAAGTAAATTATTCTACAATCAATTAAAAGGAGTTAGTAAATTGCAGTAAATAGAGTTTTTCACTCAGTCGTAAATACATAAAATAGCGTCCAAGTAACATTTAATTTACAAATAAAGTGTGAGAGGACTTAATAAAGAATAGGTAGACTAACAACATAACAAAATATAGTACGATTGATTTATTAATCCTTCATAAAGGTCTATGCTCTATCTATACGTTTTATGTTCAATGTGGAGGTAAATAGAAAAACAAGTAATCAACATCAAAGTAAATAGTTAATTGTTTGTTAGTTTAGTATTGAAATAAATAGTTACATGGAAAATAAAATTATTTACTTCGAATAAAATAAAGGAACTGAAGGTGATCAATTCCTTAATGAAGATTACAAATAAATAAATATTACTCACATTTGTGTATTTGACATTTTCTCACAACAAAAATCAAGCAAAGAGCAAAAATACGCGAATTAGAATAAAACTTCCAAAATGAATCTTATCTCGCTTATACCTTCATCTCATCTTATAGCAATACATTTCGTACCGAACTTCGCCAGAAATTTGTAAAAGTTTATTTCAACTATGTATCTCAATCCCGCCTAATAAAAAGCCTATTGCTCAAATTAGTATTCTTTCTTCTAACACATTGGACGCCGCAAAATATTTTCGCGTCTAAAACATTCTTTCTTCCGCTATTTATTAGCGGCAAGCCGTCTCCCTAGCTATCTATACGATGATTTGATAACACTTGCATTCTAAATCGTTTTCGGCTGTCTATTTTCTGATAAATATTTTATTCTGCGATGAAATTTATTTAACTTGTGTAATTAAATGAACTTATAATGATAGATTGCTACATTATTGTTATGAAATTTATCGATTTTAATAATTCTTTATCATTTAGACATTATTCCCTCGGATTATTTAAAATATTTAAACTCACTACAGTAGAATCCTAAGAATTGAATGTACAAAACGGTGCATTAATATTAAACTTACTCTTTTGCGGCTTTGTCATTAGAGGGTATTCTAGCTACGGTGAAGTTAATCGCTAGATCAATGTGGTTCGAGTGAAACGCACAGTTTAATGCTAACTAGATAAATCTCATATATTGTAAAAATTATTAGTCTTTTATATTCAATCTAACAATAATAAAATATACGTGATATTTAACTAAATGAATGAAAAGTATATATCGTGCCTAATTTAGTGCACACCTATGTTTTACATAGGTTGCTATATTTCAATTTAATATGCATTCAAATTGGTCCACCTTATATTGTCCCGCACGGCGTTCATTGATTTTAATTTGTTTTGCAAATATATACTAACAACCGTCTTAAATTATAAACATGTATAGTTTTAATAATTCTACGATTTCCTATACTATTAATTTTATAAATTCATATTTTAATGAATTCTCTAATAACTTTTGGTGTTACAATTGAATTCTAATATTAATAAATATAAAAATGCCGATAAGCAATTAAAACATTAAACTATTACATGTGTTCTATTAGACCAACATATGTAGGAACAAAACGTAATATGTTAATAGACACATAGATTATTACAAAACAAACATCTCACGCCGGTTATAAATTTATTTTAATAGATGCATATTATATTATACACAATAATAATAAAGAAAAACTTTTATATTCGGTCTATCACTACAAGAAAAAAAAACATACGTAAAAGATAGTATTAAATAAATAAAAAAAAAACTCTCATGTTAAAGCAAAAGAAAACGAAGAGGTAGCAATAAAAGCGGTGAAAGGATTTTATCTCAGACGGATTCTGATACATTTCTATCGGCTGAACGTGGGTTAGTTGCTCTTGAGCAATTGAGTGAAGATCAATCTCGTATCTTTTCACCTTTCACTATACTCTTTATTTTATACAGCGTGCTGCACTACGTATATACATATCGGTTTAATTAATTTAACTTTGACTTTGAGTATCAATTAAATAGTTTTTTTTTCTGTGCTAACTCTTTTCTTTTTTTTTTTTTTATTAAGTGAACACATGAATTTTTGGTCATCTACATGTGAAACGAATAGTGCAAGAATTGATCGATATGCGGCTTCTGTTGCAAATACAGGTGTTTTTCATCTTATTTCTTTATTTATGATAATTATAATTTAATAATTGATTTAAAAATTGTGAAGTGTATCAGTGTTTTTGAATCATTTTTTAATGTTATTAATGTGAGCTTTAGTTCCGTGAAAAAAAAACCAATTATAAAAATTTTACAAATAATCTAGTTGTAGGAGTTTTAAAAGGTATATCACGTATTTTTTTATTATCTGTTTAGGCGAGTAAATCTTATGACGTAAGAATTTTAAAAATGTACTTAAGAATACAGTTAGAGTTTATTCAAGAGAAAAAATTGCAAAAATTTAAATTAAAGAAAATAAACATTAAATAAAATATTTTCTTTGTACTTCCTTACTATAATTTTATTTTTGCGATCGATTTCGCTTATAGTATTATATACATCATCAGGACAATGTTCCTATCAAATCGGGTTATGTGATTAACCTTCAGCTACTATCGACACATTTGTATTATATATGTACTACTGAAAATTATAATAAAATCATTAAAACAAACTTTTATTGAAAAATTTTATATTAGTTGGATATGTTACAGTATATAAATCGAAAAAAAAATTACAATTATTGATCAAAACATTTAGGCCACTATTTTTTGCAACATTGATTGCAAATTGGTAATTTACACATGTCATACCGGATAGCAATATTTCTATCCTTTTTGGTGGGGCATATGGCACACCTTTTTCTCTTGCTTTTTAACTTTCATATACCAGATACGTATGGAATACGTAGAGGTATATGAAACATATAGGATTCATGTTTTGAGAATTTTTTCTATTTCACCTTAGTACGTCTCTTGTATTGAAACTACTGCAATCCGTTAATACGAAATTCAAAGGCGGTCATAAGGAACAATTTTTCATATAAAAAGTTTTTTCTAAATTTCTATATAAAAAAAGTCTTCTTGCTCAAAAAAATAAAAGAAGGGTCGATTTTTAGTGTCTGCCTTTGTGTCTGCCTTTGTATGTATGTACTATACACGTACGTACGTCAGTATGTTCAAGAATTTCTCCTTCCCTATGGGACCGATCTGGTGAAATTTGGTAGACAGGTGTAGACTGTGAGCCCTCAGAACGGTTTTTTTTTTCATTTTTTTATAAATCCACTATGGCGGACAGGAGCCATTTTTTTCAGAAATGTCGTATTCATACCAGGAGGCTGAAATTTTGCAGACATATAGTACGTTGTACTCTGCGTCGAATAAAAGAGTCCCATGTTGCCAAATTGTATAGGAAGCGATTGCCACGTTTGAAGTTTAACAAACTTTTTGAAATATCTCAGGAACGATAAAAGACAGGACATTCGAATAAAGTTTATTATATAGGCTACATAAAGGCCCTCCGATTTTATGTGACAAATTTTTTCCAAAATCCCAATCTAACATATATACAGGGTGTTTTTTGTTTTGCTAACTTTAGGGTCCATTTTCTCGAAAAGTTTCGCAAGATTTTTTTTTTAATTTCGTTTTTCGAAATTTCCTTTAATACTTAAGCGATTAAGCGAGTTTAATAAATCGCACGTCATAGAACTGGAGTAATTTGACCTTGAAAAAAGGTGTACTACCCTAAATATCTCAGTTTCTATTAAAGCTGGAAAATGGAACTTTGGGAACGTATATAAGTAAGTCTAATGCTTGAATGGTCGTGAGGTTATTTACATCAACTTTTAACTTCAAAAAACAGAGAAAGGAGTTCAAGGATGTTAAATCGCATGATCTAGGCGGCCAATGTTGGTTTCCCAAACGGAAAATGGTCAGCCTCGTGTAATAATGCCATTGTTCCTCGAAATGTGTGGCAAGTGGCACCGTCCTGTTGAAACCATATGTCTTTGGCAGTTATACTCAAAACTAGATTATCAGGTCCCAATATCATTTACTGTTTGTGCGTTTCTGGCAGCGTGTACAAAAAAAATTGTCCAATGATGCATCCAGCTTAATATACACACCAAACTGTTACACGTTTGGAATGATATTTCCTTCTCGCGGAACAGATGTGGTTTTCCTCACTCGGAGAACCACTTGATCAATATGATTTTGTTGGAAAACTGACCGTCCGCGTGCTGTTGTTCAATGATCCAATGGACGAAACCTCCTCGCTGTATATGGCCTATAGACTTAAATTCTTGAGTCAGATGGGTTTTGTAGGCATGAAGACGTAAATTTTCTTTCGAAATATACTGTATAGAACTTTCTGAAATACAGTAGAGTCTCGCTTATCCGACATAAACGGGCCGCCCTGACGTCGGATAAACGAACATTCAAAACAAAAAACCGGGTAAAAGCAAAACGAAGTTAAAGTTTTACAAATTTTTATGTTTAAGTTGCTAATGTATAGGGCTACAACGACTTTGCTTAAGATTTTACTGATATTAAAAATTCTGTACGTACATGCTTTTTGAAGATGCAAAAATTTTTGTGATCTTCATCTATTTCGAAGATCATTGCCGTTTTCTTGCTGCCAAGAACCCGCCATCTTCGGAGCATCATTATACCGATCCTCGTAGCTTCTTCTGGATGCTCAGCGTATACCATGGCGACTTCTAGGACCTTAACTACATCTTCATGGGATACTTTTGGTAGATTGACACCAGGTTCTCAATCATTATTATCATTGCCATCATTTTTTATGACAGCAATAATATCTTCGTCTGTTGTTGTGTACTCATTGTGCTACGTTAACGGCTTTCAGTTTAGTCATTACTGTTTTAAGTGAATCCAAAACACCCTAGTGCCTCGGTTGGCAAATGGCCGTTACATTCGATGGTGGAAACATCGCCTTGATGTCGCCATCTTGAAGCTCATCTTGAGGCTTTTCTTGGAAGTTATTTTTTTTCAAATATTTTTCTGTGAAAGCAACAAATTTCTTATAAAACCATTCTTCTAAAATTTTGCTGCTCATCCGCGCACTTTTCTGATTGTAATACTTTAATAGAAGAGCATTTCTTGCAATTGTTTTGAATGCAAGCGGATGTTTTGCATTCCCAATCATTACAAGATCCATTTCATGGTTCGTCGATGCATTGCTGCAAACAAGAATTGTTACCCTTTCTTTGGTACATTTGTAGCCAAGGCCTGATTTTTCTGTGCTGGCTCCAATGCTCTAACTAGGCAACAACATAAAGTTAACATTTAACTGGCGCATTCCGTAAAGCTTTTTCCACCTATCGAGCCTGTCGAGCGCAGAATTCACTTAAGGCCTCACTTACTTGTTCACATTCACAATTTTTCATTGTTTTTCTCTCCTTTAATGCACTTTCAGTAACTTTTAAAGAACACCATTTTTCTGTTTCAAATCTTTTCATTTTCCAATCTCCAACTTTTATCCGTCCGACGCCATAGCCATCAGCAACCTTCTGCACTGTCTCTCTTTTTTCCAGTCTTTTGATTGTTTCAAGTTTTTGTTGCATCGATGCAACCTTTTTTCTTTTCGTTGCCATAGTAGCGTAATAATCAATACAGTATGTAGAGTACAGTAAAATAATAAGACAGTAATAACAACAACTCAACACACGACAGTAATAACTACTGTCGTCAATAAAAAACAGTAACAACTCACGTAGTTAATAGAGCGATTTTCTATGACAGAGTGAAGTGAGTTTGGGGGTGAATGACACTTGAGACAAAGGCTAGAGGAACGCGCCCGCACGAATTGTTATGTACAGTTTGTCATGCAACCTCTGTGGTAGCGGTTCACTCAATGACGACAAAAACTAGAAGCTTGCTAAAAAGCGGAGCTCTTCTCGTTGTTTCGTTGCCTGGATGCTTTTTCTGCGTGAGACGTCGAATAAGACGGTATGTCGGGCAAGCGAAGTTCGGTGAAATGCGACTCTACTGTATGCGTTCCTTGAACCGAGAGACGGGAAATGGAAGTTCCCCGTTTCTCGGGGAACGGGGTGACGAGAGTCGGGGAATGGACGAGAGACGAGGAATGGATGTTCCCCGTCTCTCGGCTACATTCTGGCAAACACCCGTGATGTTTTCCGCTGAACGACCTGGACGAACACACCTCGATGTAATCGATCCAGATCTCTTCAATTTTTCAATTATTCTCTTAACAAATAAAGCACTTGGAACATTTTTCGGAACAAAATTCGGCGCATTTTGCGAATCGTGGCACTCAAACCTTCATCATTTTTGAAGTAATGATTAACAATACGAATGCGTTCTTGTGTCGAATAGCCATCTCTTTTTATTAATAGGGAACTATCTGTCATCAAACTGTCATAGGGGTTTCACTGTCAAAGTACAACATCAAAAATGGCGCCGAATTTAAATTTTCCGCTCTTATTGGGACACCAATATATTCAAAATCAAGTTGATTCGTATAAAGCAAGAGTGCTTTTACATACTATATTTTCTTTAACACATTTTTACACCATTTTTTATGATTTACTGAAGAAATAGTATTCTTCATTTGCTTTCAAATTAATAATTCTTGATTAACTTTGCTTTCAAATGTAACTTTCAAATTTTGCAATTTTTGTTTAACTATATGAAGTTGGTACCACTGCTTGACAATTTGAAAATTTAATTTTGTGTACAAACAATTAAATCCTGCTAGTTATTAATTATTTGTAATTTATTATTAATATTAACTACATTTTAAAAAGAGAATTGAAAATAAAATGTGAAATCGAACACATACTTGTAAACCACTATAAATGCATGAATTTGTAGAAAATAATGTGGGAAACTTACTTCCGGATAAATCTCATATGTTGGAAAATATTTTAATCGCAAAGGTGTAATCACAAATGTAAAGTACTGACGTGTATTTATAAAAACATTCGACTCTAAACTGTGTTCGTTAGTTGACGTGTTTCCAGTTAAAAACCCAAGTCAATAATAATGCCGCTCATCGAAAAAACGTTTAGTTTAGTGCCCGATGTACCAACCGTCCAGTGTACCATCTATATAAAATCAAATAATAAAACCAAATAAGTATAGATGAACAATATTGGTTTCAAAGCTCATAATGTTGCTACATATTTGTGATATAAAAATAGGAAGCAAACAATAGGAGCACACATAACCGAAGATTGGAAGTGTTCATGGAACGAATTGAAGGGGGCCACAAATTGCAACTCCATCAAATTTCATGCCATTAAATTGAATCTTGTGGATGGGAAGAAAAGAATCTCATAGCTGGAGTGCCATCCGTACAAAAGCCACGGAGCTTTTCCCATATAATTCTATGTTTCTCAAAATACTCTGCTATTATATGCATGACGTCAATACCTTTTAACGTCGTTTCCAGTTTCCGTGAAATCAATGATTCCTACAATATTAAACATAAATACTAATACAATATTAAACCCATCTGTTTTGTTGAACACAACGAAATATGTAGTTAGGGTTGGCGACATATGTATAACCTTTAAATTGCATGTTCTTGAAATCAATTAGGACTTGTGTATGTATTCGCTTTCGCATTAAAGAGAAGAGAATTGCTGTTGTAGCACTACATAAATTTCAAATAAAAAAGAGAACATTTTAAAAATGCTTCAACCACTCGGAATTATTCCCAAAAGCCCCCAGAAGCTATCAAACTCATGAGAGTTAGAATTCAAAGAAATCCAATACAAAAAGAGAAGTAGAAGTAGACTATCGTGTCTAGCTTTCTTAGACCTGCAAGCAGCTTTTGATACAGTGCCAAAGCATCAGAGAGCACTAAAGAGATCTAGAATATCAGTAGTACTGCTGATCAGAATCGAGAGTGTATATAAGTAAAGTAAGACCAGCTGGAGGACAGTCGTTTACTTTTCATCATCCTGATTAACCAGATTCTTCAATAGTGTAAGAAAAGGACAGCACGGTGCAAGGTAGGAAATATTAGGTTGAGACCTGTGTACGTTCAGTAGTTCATATATGTGGATGATATCGGACTCATAGCAAAGAACCAAGAAGATTTGCAAATGGGGGTTATTGAATGGGCAAGTACAATAAAGAATGATGGGATGAGGCTTAATGTATAGAAGAGTATAGTAATGATAGTATCAAAAAAAAAGGAGCATGAATCAATTAATATCCAATGGGGTTAAAAGAAATTGGAACGGGTAACCAAGTTTGACTACCTTGGAACTATATTCACTTCGGATGGAAAGCCAGATGCAGAAGTGAACTACAGAGTACAAAAGGCAAATCACTATACTATCAGCTTAGTAGAAAAATTGTTGGAAAGAAAGAGATTACCGAAAATACAAAGATCGGGACATATAAAACAATGTATCAGCCTAAACAACAGTATGGTACAGAAAGTCTAACTCGTTTGGAAAAACATCAAAGTCGACTTCAAGGGGGTAAAATGCGCTACTTGGAAAGAGTGGTTGGACAGACAAGAAAGGGTTGCATCAGGAATACCACTATAAGGGCCCAGTTACAGCAGGAGTCAATGTTCGAAACAATAGAGAAAAGGACGCTGCGCCGGTATAGAAATTTGAATAGAATGGGAGAGAGAAGGAACCAAAGACACTGATGGAGGCACGGCCAGAACGAACACGAGGGAGATGGCGCTCAAGGCTACAGAATGTGGAGAGACTTGCAATCAGGCGAGGTAAAACATTGACAGAGGTACGGCGTCTCATTCTGGACAGGAAGGCGTATGCAAGTGTGCAAGTTGACTCCGACTCCTGACATCATAAGGAGGTTCGAGAAAGAAGAAGAAATGAAATTAACGCCAAAATCAATTAGTAGAATTATCTAAAAGATATGGGTCTTAGTGATTTAAACGATGTATTCAACAATTGCTGATTCCAGTTCTAAAAAAATAAGGTCGACAAATCCAAACGGTTGTTGTTGAAGTATGGTGATCATCTTGTTGAATGACGTTCGTAAAATAATCGCACAAAAAAATTATTTATCAACGAGAAACCTATGACTGCTCAGGAAATGTTCAATAAACAGATTGATAGGATATATGCACAAGAAAGGGCTAAAAATGTTATACAAAGGTTCACGTGTTAAAAAAGCCAACATCGGTTGTGGGGCGCATTATATGATATAATTAATGATTTGCATTGTTGAGAAAAAAGCATTCGATTTTTCAGCTCAGAAAATTGCCCATTTGGTAGTCCGAACTAAAAGTTGGATCGATCCCAGCTACCGCGTACTAAATAAAGCTACAGGTTTGATTAAATTCATTGCGATTATAATAATAGTACCTAAATAATAAGTGCCATCTAACGCTAAAGCACTAAAATGTAAAGCACTATAGGTAAGCAATGACGCAGAAATCTGCATGCGTTACCGGCATACAGATTTCTAGATTTTCAAACCGCCGCCATATTTAAACTACTGGTTTGTTTAATATAAAACATAGGCATTTATAGCAATCCCTAAACAACAAGCGCAGTCTCTAGCAGAATGTCAAGCACCTGGCATCAATCTGTATTACTACTTTTAAACTAGTCATCGTACATATAGTCCCCTCTCCGATTGCTCATTTTTGGACTACTCAAAAAAGTTCTTCCTTGTTTTCTTCATCTTCTACCTTCCCCTGTTAACTCCTACTACTGTCACGCCTTCGCTATCTACGGTCACGCGTCCATCTCCTGTGCATGTGTATGGCAGAATGTATAAAGCTACGCATGCGCAGAAAAAAATTCGTTCTTCGGACTTTAGTCCGCATTCGTTTGGTCTACCCGATCCTATACCTACCATAAACTAATTTTAATTAAATAAACTACAGTCAACAATAATTTTGCTGGTCCTGTTAATTCTTGAATTTCATAATTCTTTGCCGCGTGACAAAGTAATTCTGCAAATATTCTTAAACTATGGAAATCTAATGTTCCCCAGTAAAGAAAAAAATAAACTTACGTGACGATGTAAGAAGTACCATACTGCAAACACTCATAGCAGAATTTGAAAATAAGAACTTGTCCAAAGAATCATTAGAAACGTTACTAGAAAATTTCAAAAATGAGCAAAAAGTAATTGGCTATTGACTAAGTAAATGGCTAAATTGAGAAGACGGATGAAAACAACATGATCAAACTTCTTGGATCAGATTTTATGGAGCAGACTGTATTAAACTTCTTCTCATAAAAGTTGCGTTTAAGGAAGCTGCAAATACTTATTTACTAATATTTATAAGAAATTCAATATTTTATTTATAAAAAAACTATTAATTAAAATTATAAACGATAAGCCAATCTGATTCTTTAGTCCGGTGCAACTCGGTCCCGTATGATTTAGGGACGGTCCAATCCAGCCCGGGTTATGAATATGTATGATTTTCTTCCGGCCCGACCCGAACGCCCTATTTGTTGACCCGACGTTTTGTTGTGTACCCGACCCGACGTCTGAACCCGTTCAAGGCCAGGCCAAGATTTTTCGGACCAAACCAGACGCCTACAGGAGTCAAGCAAATATTTTTACCAAAGCCTAACAACCAATACTGGGATGAATTACTATAAACTGATTAGAAGAATAAATGCTCCATTTGACGTCAATAAGCCAGAGCTTCATGCGCAATGATTGGTTTTACAATTGATCCATAAGCCCAGTGAATTATTTTTAGTTGTAGATCCCATTTTGTATCAAAAATCTTTTATAAGCATATAAAGCTCCGACAGGCTTTTCCTGTATCATCTGCAAATAAAAGTTCAGATCAATTTGTCGTCCAAAGCTAGGCCCAAATATATGACCTCCTACTTTGTCATGGTTGTTATGCCATTCAGAACTAATGCTCAAGTTTCTTCCTCCTTGTGAATGGCATAACCTACACTTTACTGGGGTTGATGCTTAGCTCATTTTCTCTACACCATTTGGTTCTGATGTTAAGCGCACTCTGCTTTCTAGTAGAAACCATGTTCGCCTGTTAGCCTTACTCTATCACCACTACGTGTATCACCACTTGTGTTATGTTCCGACTATTGTTAAAGTGTGCATTAAATCGTCAACAGCAATAGACCAGAGCAGTGTTGACAGAACTCCTACTTGAGAACATCCGAATTCACCTGTCCAAATTTCAATATATTGGACTTAGGTTACTTCAAATTCATTTCTTTATTATTAATAGTGGCCCAAAAAATATTGACGATCTTTTGCCGTTTTTTTCGACGTTGATATTATTCTATCGCGTCAAAAAGCGTCGAAAAATATTATGTTAGTTGAAGATGGCAATAATTATGACCTGGAAACAATCAGGCTCTCTACTACGCTTACTTCTTCTTCTATTTTTTCTTTTACCTGCGACTCTCTAATTAATAATCCATGCGTAACCTCCATGTGACTTAGAAGCTCATTTATTCCTTCTGTTAAATGATGCTCTTCATGTGTAGTGCATTCTTCAAGACTAATAAATTCCGGAAATTCTATTCCATTTACTCCATATGTCTCGCTCTTTACTTGTTCACTAGTTTCTTTTGCAATATGATATTCAGTTGTTTCTGTTTCATGTATTCTATGAGTACAGTTTGTACATGGATTTTTTCCTTTATTTCCGATTCAGAAGTTTCCATTCCAAGTCCAAAACAGAATGTGTCATAATCTTTAAACAGTTTGTAGGCGTCAAATTAAAATGACTGGCATCCATTTTTTTTTCTTTTGATACCATTAGAGCTTCTGGAATACATACGATGTGTTTAAAAG
The DNA here is from genome assembly GCA_009867245.2 of Adranes taylori. NCBI lineage: Eukaryota > Metazoa > Arthropoda > Insecta > Coleoptera > Staphylinidae > Adranes > Adranes taylori. Next base: position 12,353 of record WYDF02261584.1, read on the forward strand.
GACCTGCTAATTAAAGTGATGTAGTAACTACATGAACAAGAATGATGCAATATATCAGTTGTACTATAAACACTAAATGTCAAATTGTGACAATGTACAAAGCTAGATTCATTAAAAATATCTAGAGACAAGAGACACCAAAATTTCATCGTTATAAGGAAAAGAAATAACTAATAAGACATTTTCAGCTGAAGGAATAATATGACCATGAGAAGCTTCTGTAACAAAAGGATTGTTTTCGTGAGTTGATCCTAATTCTTCCGAGGAAACTGAATTGAGTTCCTTGTAACTTTTAGTATTTCCTAATCCTCCGATGCCAATAAATTGATTTGATCATTTGAACTAATCATGGATGATTCTATCGTTGTAGAAATTCCGATTCTTCCTTTTGCTTAGCTTGTGTTATAACATTTGTTTCTGCGACGACATTAAGTGAGCTTCATTTGGAAGAGACTGCGGATTAGTCCTTTCTGCATGTGTCGTTTGAACTAGTGATGTTAAGTGAGCTTCAGATTCTGGTTGAAGACTTCCTATATGTATCGGTTGTTCTGCTTCCTCTTCTTTTGAAATATTCTCTCGTATTGCAGATGTAACTAAACAATTTTCTGGTATTATTTATGGACTTAAACTAGTTTTCAATTTACTCAGAACCTCTGAACCCCTAGTTTAAACAACCTAGGATCAAATTGATATATTGAATTAAAAACAAATGAGACAATTATTTTTGAACTATAATTTTCACTAAAACGGACAAGCATTTGTGAATAGAGGGAGTATATAAAATATTTTTTTTATATAAAATTGTGAATTCAAATTAAAAAGTGCTTTCAAAATATCTTGCTAAATAAGTTTAGTAGAAAAAGTAAAGCCTTTGTATTTATTTAGAAACTCCGTCAATTTAAAAGACATTTAAAGTATTTCCGTATAATCCGTTTTTATCATAATGATGCATATATTTAAATAATAAACACTCAAAAGAATCTCAAATAAATGTCCTTATTTACTAATAGCATACGCATATAATAATTTAATTTCTTTCAATACAAATTTAAATATTAAATCAATTTATTCTGATTTAAATGACATTAATTATTGAATTAAAGATTCTTTATATAATTTTCTTTGGATAAATTAATAAGAACTAGATTTTAGTTTTAATTCTATTAATGAATTATTCATAATGAGAGCGATTTCAAATATTCTAATTATCATAGTTGGGAATCAGATCAAATTCTATACGAAGTTTGAAAAATTCGGTTAAGCATAAACGAGCTTGTTAATTTAATAATTAATTTAATAATCCGCTTTTAATGTAATATAAATTGCTGAATAAGATTTAATTGTATATAATTCATAGAACATGGAAAAAACTTCCGTGTTTAAGCCATTCCTACTAGATACAGACGAGATAAGGCGTCCGCGCTGCATACTGTTGTTTAATCAAGCAGACAGGGGAGCGAAATAAAGAGATCACTAACACAGACATCGCAAGAAAAAGAACAAAAAAGCTATTTTGTTTTTTGTCGAGAGAATATACATATATATGCTTTAACCGTCGTCTGACTTGGTTCGAGTTTTTTATACATGGGTTATTTTCGCGCGCTAAAAACAGACACCTTTTTTTATGCATTTTTCGATCGTAAATGGGAGTAAAAAACCTTATGTCTTCTCGCTGTTGAAATTTGACAACTCTTAGTTTATACTATTTCAGGAAATTTTCGCCCAAGCAAATCTTCTAGATCTTTTCATTTCGAGGAAATTTGTAATAAGTTTTACGACTTTACGACTCGTATATTTGCAAATGGTAAAATACTAAAACCGATTGGCTCTTGATTTTATAATTTCGGAGAAATTCATAATAAGACGAACGATTTTTGATTTTATATTTAGTAATATATTTCGCCGATAGCTCTTATTGGCGCATGAGTTTATACTTTCATAGAATTTCAGCAGAAAGCCATTGCAATTATCGTCAAAAAGAGATTTTCTATTAGTCGTAGTTCTACATGTTCCAAGAATTTCAACAATAGGCGATACCAATTTAATACCTCACGTAGAGTCACTGTCACCATTTACGTTACACAAAGAGAGTGTCACCGTTAAGATCCGCTTATAAAAGACCCATATAATTCAATATCGAAGGGACGGAATTTGGGAATTATGCTCTTCGAATGGGACGTGAGTACCTCGCTCTATCCGGAGTCATAATTAACAATAAAAAGACTATGTCTACTAAGCGATCAGCGAGCTTTATCGCAGCCATAAGCACGATGTGTTCGAAGTAGCGTCATAGTAAATTTTATCTGAAAAAAATATCATTATCAAGAAAACATTCAGCATGTATCTAATCATCTCTACGATTAAAAAGAATCAAAATTTAAATAACGTCAGCAGAATCTTTCGATTTCTGTATGAATTTTTCTAATTTTTTTCTCATATTTACGTTCATAATCCTTCCCATTAACCTTGTCTTCGATACGAAACTAAGAGGAAGCCGTCGTCAACCGTTAAGTAAGTCAGGAAGCCCGTCTCCAGCATCAACATGCGTATATCCAGACATTGACGTGCCGTAACATTTTTTAGGCAATTTTTATTTTATTTTTTTAAACAAAATAAAATAATAAGATTATGTCTGATGGACTGATGTTCTTTCAAATCGGGCTGAGTTATCGAATGCATGCATAAATAATAATAGATAGGTGAATAGAAATACAAAACAACAGATTTTCGAAGAAGGCAAGCATTAATTTTTTTGTGTATGCGCTTGCTTAACCTGGATTTTATTATTTGTAATATTTATAATACGTAATTAATTCTAATTGCGTTCGTTATTTTGGACTGACAGATTTTTGTTTGGCTCTAATTATAATGCAAAAATTATTTACGACGTCTTCTTCTCAATTACAAAATTATAAACATAAAAATTGGCGAACTAATTGTATACAAAAATTTTATATACGTTCTTCAGAGCAAGCGGTGATGAGATAACGGTTCCGTTCGTGTGTGAATAGGGAGCTGGCGGTGTTCGGACGTCATATGGAACAGGAGGAAGTTGACGAATGAAATGAGCGAATGGAGACGGTCTACGAGTTCTGGTTACGAAAAGCGAATTGTTTGCCTAGGGGCGTCGATTTGTTAATGACGGTGCTGCATTGATGATGAGGATTCGTGCTATTCCTCATCTCGCGAGATTGACTCATTGGTGAATTTGATTTGTTGGCGTTTGGATCGTTGTTAGGGTTGACTCGTCGGTGAGTTCTCCATTGGCTTCTTCGACGTTGATCTTCTCTCGGTTTACTCGAAGACACGGTTAATGGGCGAGGGGAGCTAGAAAATATGTAAATATAAGAAAAGGGTTGAAAGATTCAGCTGAAAGTCTGCATGATGCAGATTAATCATATCTGCGTGACGTGATATTATCCGTAGCTGTCAATGATGATTTTTGATTTGAAGTTTTAAAGAAAATAAGCGGATTGTTTTACTGGCGCTTACTAGAATGAACCGTTTTTTACACTGCGACTATGCTCGCTGTCAAAAGTCAGGTTTAAACGTTCAACCGTGGCTAAATTAATATTAAAATAAAACTTGTTCTTTATGAACGAAACTCAAGAAATATTTATATACAGATTAAACACTAGAATAATCTAAGTACTTATACAATAGACAAGCCACACGTATTTTGAGTTATAAATTATAATATAAGAGTATAAGATTAAACATTTTTAAACTATACATTTTTTTAACATACAGATTTGAATCATGCCTAAATATATTTTGCTATCAATTAAATGGACATAATAAAACGTATGTAGAACGTAAAGAAATCATAATATAGTTCAATGAGTTTTTTCCTAGATGACAAGTAAAAAATATTAAATTACATGCATATAATAAAACATATGTTTTGTAATTTGAACGTGACCTAGAGTAAACTATTTATTCCCATATGAAATGGTTTTGAAATGGTACTTTTGCGATCATATTTCATACAAAACAATTAACTTATCAAACTATTTTTACTATACATAATTTTTACTAAATAAAAAATATTAAATCTTTACTGTCAAATTACTGTCAAAAGTATAAATCAAACTTACGTGTTCGAAACAAACTTACTTAAGTACGTATTTCGAAATATCCACGTCAGTGTTAAACTCGTAAAAAGTTTGAGTTGGAATTAGAGTTTAACAAGGAGATGGATATGTCGAAACGCATAACTAGAAAGTTATATTTGTGATTCTGAGTTGATCATAAAAGTAAAAGTAATTGTTTAATTTTTTCTAGGTTACGCTAATGGTATGTATCCTAACGAGTTCTGTTATATGTGAAGAATCAAGCGAACCAGTTGAGAGCAGAACAGACGATCAGGATATTTCTGAAGTGAGTTTTTCATAGGATTAGTACTGGTAGTACGCTGAAGTTTCATACTTCATATATTAATCTATATTCATAACATTTATAGGCTGTCCCAAAAGAAACCCACACACATAAACCACTGAGAGCGAAAGTCATTCTAAAGCAGCAGTTCTCAAACAGTAGTTCGGTGGGGTGGCGTGAAATAAAACCAAATTTAATTCAACATCCAAAAAAGAAAATGAGATTTTTTTTATGTATAAATTTTAATTTCTTAAACATATTTATATACAGAAAAATGGTTATATATATGTTTATATATATATATATATATATATATAATATAAATTTGTTTGAGAGTAATAGACTTCGACACCGTTTAACCGATCATCATAACACTTGGCAGATATATGTATTTTTTCTGGGTGAAGGTTTTTATGCTATCCAGATTGTTGGAACTCACCACTAGATGGCGTTGCAGTACATCAAGTTCTACACGGTTCAACCGATCGCCATGAAAACTTGTATACATAGGTATTTGCGTACAAAGAATATTTTTATGTTATCCACTTAGTTGTAACTCGCCACTAGATGACGCTGCAGCACGCGGCCACAGGTTGCGGCAATGGCAAAGTTGGGTATATCGCTGGTCGCAACATATTCGCAGCAATTAGGTCATATTGCTGGTCGCGGCAATTAGGGCATGACGCTAGCCTTGCTGCTAAAAAACTACACACTAGTGAAGAAAAGTTGATATAACCTTGTTGCAAAGATATCATATCGAATCTGCTAGGAAGTTCTGAACTGGAAAAGTTAAATCATGTTTACCTGTCAAACGATACTAAATGGAGGCAAATCGCGGAGATGTCTAAAAACATACTGTCACAGTTAGATTCAAAGATTCACAATTCAATTTTCAACTTTTGTGCGATACAGCCTCCTGTCCCATTTTATTATTATTATTTTTTTTTCTATTAAAAAACTATTGCTTTTTCAAGATTTTATCTCCCCGCTATAAGTCTAGCTGCGAGATCCATAGTTTGCAATTTCTGGTCGCGTCGCTCCGGCTTAATTAGGCGATCACGCGTTACTTTTACGTCGTGTCCCATGCTACTTCATTACGTCCCTACAACTTTATCCTCTTGCTTACAAAAAGACATTTGCGTCTATTACTCATTCAAAGAATTTTTCTAGTTTAGCATTTTCTAAAATTTGACCAAGATGATCTATGATTATTTAAAATATCTAACGTCTCTACAGTAGAAGAAAGCATCTTGTTTTTGTTTTGTACCGCACAGTTATCGCTCCAGACCGTTAGCTTTCGCTTTTGTGCCGGTATATTAGAGAAAGCTTTCAACATACATGAAGCAGTCTCGTTGCCCACACGTCCACGTATGCCCTCATGCCACAAAAACATGTAACCTGTGTTGTTGTCTACAAGATGAACGCATAGGTTGTAGTTTGAGAGTTGCCGCAGGTAATACATCTAACCATGGGTTAGTGTTGGCAATGATAGAACTTGCTCCAAATCCATTGAAACGATCATTGTGTCGCTTCCGGGTTGATGACATTTCTGGTGGTCCTGCCTCATTACTTCTACAGCTACCTCAGCTTTCCTGTAGCGCATTTCTAACTTGTGAGGTCTTTAGTCTGTACATGCAATAAATCGCAGATACCACAGGTATCAGTGCGTTTATGGAAACTTAGCTTTGGAAATTTCTTCTTAAATATTTAATAATAAAACCGATATGTTATGGCTGACCTGGATGTGTTTCCTTAAATGCAGAGTAAAGTCTATTTATATTAAGATCGGGGCTCAATATTCCTTCTCACTTTTTAAACGGTTGGAATATCCCTCTTCTCTCGGGAATCTGTTTATGTTCGATAACCAATACATGATGCTTATTACCTCTTTTCTCCTTGTAAACTGCCTCTCCTTGTTTCTTCAGTTTAGCTCGAGTTTCAATTCTTTTCCTGGTTATTCCAAGAACAGTGCAAAATGTGTTTCTACACACTTACAAAATATTACCAGCCCCATTAGGCAAAGTGAGGGACAGTATAGCCTGTCTTCTACTATCTTCAAGATTTTCATAATTACCATGCCTTCTCCTTTTAACAGCGTAGGCATGGATGAAGCTCATAGCGTACGAATTTTGTTTAACATTGTCCTTTAAAGCATAAAAATCATTGACAATTTCAAACGAATTTTGGTGTCCGGCTACGCCGGCGGTTGTTTTCGACTCTGGCGGCGTTGACTAGACAGAGCCTAATTGAAACTTGTGAAGAAGGAATAATTTTCATCGAATAAAAGGCGTCCTTTTAACTGTAGCGAATTTTAAAGAATAACATCGCATAACATCCCTACCAAGATTTTAAAATTCTATACTTCTAGTAAAGGGAGCTCGCCAATCAAATTTTATATGCAAATGAATAACGAGCTGCAACCCCCTTTTACTGCGGATTT
>WYDF02261595.1:0-19168 GCA_009867245.2 Adranes taylori
TAACATATATAGAGTTTTCAATCAAACAATATTTGTCCGATGATAGGTTCAGAACGGGGTTAATGTATATTCACTTACCCAAATACAATGATGGACTGTAAAAAGGAGGGTGCTGAGGAAGCTTAATACCTTATAGTAGAAATGGCCATCCACCCAAAATGTTAATCGGAATTTTTTCTACCTTTGTAGTCTCTCATATATGATTAGCAATTTTCGATGATTACTTGCTTAAAAACAACTTATAATTAATTTGTGGTTGTGGAGGCAACGATATCTAAAAAATCCCCAATTTGTTAAAATGTGTTAATTTTTATACTAAAAATATATCTACTGTTTGTACTTGACATATCTCTTATTCGTAATAAAATTATTTGTAAATTATTTTAGGGATGGAAAAATGAGCATATAGTATATAACTCTTGGGAGGACAGAATAATTAGAGTACTTTCAGGTGATTCAAAAATTTGGTGGAAGAAAGTTTACGATTTAATGGAGTTTGTTAATCGTGATCTTGGACTTTTTGATCTGCAAGTTGATCCAGAAATGCCTATGACAAATTTACAGGTAAGGAAAGATTTATCCGTGGCCATTTAGAATTTTTTTATCCACATTGTTTGTTCTTTTTTCCACAGAGTACAATAGTTTATTTGCAGACTTTGTCAATGTTAATAAGTAAAAATAACTAAATAATAACGAAACGTAATGATAATGATGTAGCTAAATACTATCAGTTTCTAACTTCATTTTTAAATTTTATTTGTTCTGTGCTGTAGAATATATTTTCTTTTAAAAATGTTTTTAATCGGCTATGGAATTTTGTAATTTTAAGCGCTTTCTATTCTTTTGGACAACGATTATAACATTGGATGCCTCTGCGTTCCTAGTTTTGTAACTTTGCACGTCTTTCTGTGTAGTTAGTAAATGTGCTTTTTTGTGGATTGCTGATGTGATTTTTAAAACATTTAGCGATGCAATAGGTATTATACCTTGTTCCTTGAAAAAAGGCCTTCTTGAAGTCCTTTTGGAAGTCCTTTTTCATGATAAGTACTGTGTCCCCAGACCTCGATACGCTACAGTAATTGTGATTCAAAGAGTGTAATTGTGATTCAAAGAGCAACGTTCTTTAATTCTTTTTATTGAGCATGCTCTCTGATAACTTATATGCCAGTATGGCTATATGTGTTATCCAAGTCAGACGCCTGTCCATGTGAATCCCTAAGAATTTGACTGCTGGACCATTTTTTCCCATTTGTCCATGGTATATTACAGGTGGATTGTTTTCGTATCGTTTAGTAAAGTGTCATTTTGTTTAAACTGACACTGTCTGCTTTTTCTAAACTTTGTTTGTGGAGTGCTTGGGGTACTTCTGTTGTGTCTGCAGTAGTGGTTATAGTTGTGTCGTCCGCATACATAACAACTGTGATCGTACGTGCATAATGTCAAGTTTAATACCATAATGTTCGTGTTATGTGATATGGTGTCAAAAGCCTTTGTACGTCATTAATGAGTGCATGGCATCTTGCGTGCTATATTTGCTTCTAAATCCAAATTGAGAATGGGTCAAATAATTATGTTTATTGAAGAAACTTGTGAATCTTTCCAACATTATTTTCTCGAGTACTTTTAATAGTACTGACAGACGTGAAATAGGTCGGTAATTGTCACAAGTTTCAGGGGCTCCTTTTTGTAAAGTGGAATTACTTTGGCCATCTTAAGTTGGTCAGGAAAGCTTCCAGTTTAAAGCTTCTATGCAACAATTGTAGTGATACAATATCTGTGGCTATTTTCAATATTTTCGTTGACACGTTGAAAATATCGTCAGTAGTTTTGTTTTTTAGATTGTTTATAATTGATGTAATTTCTTTCTCACAAGTGGGCCACATAAATAGAGTCGTTCCATTTGTTGTTTTTATGGTTGCAATGTTAATCGTATTGTTTTCAATTTTTTTGTGGTCACGTTTTCGGCGTTTTGCATGAAGATCGTACTTAATTCCTTATAAGAAGGTTTTATACCTGTCCTGACCATATTTCTTTTGCTTGTTTCGGTATTTATAAGATGCCATAGGGCTATGTTTTTGTTATCTGATTTTTCTATTTGTTGTAGGTTACGTTGTTTGTGTTTATTGTTAGGGCTTCTATATGTCTAGTTCTGAACCTTTCTAAAAATTTTGTAGAATCTTTTGTTCCAAATCTTTCTTGAAATGCGATCAGTAATTTCAAGGTTTGCTCGTTGCCAATCAGATCTTGCGATAAAGTTTCAGTGGCATAATTTTTTAGGTCTTACTAGGGGGAGTGCAAGTTCACAGCATTTTTGAAGAATTTTGATTAGACTGGACATCATTTCATTTCATTTGCATCCGTAGTATCGTAAATTCTGTGTTTGCATTTTGTAGAAGATTTATATAATTTCTTGTTCTTTTTAGAGAATATTCGTATTTCGTTGTTTTCTGTAGTTGTGTCTATTGGAATCGTGGTTGATTGTGGGTAATGATCACTTAGTTTTATTTTTAGCACTGTTGGATTTACAAATATTTTGATATTTATAAATCTATTATCAATGTGGCTCTGATAAGGTTGTGACGCTCGTTGGTTCCTGGATAGTCTTAACCAGTCCAAAGTTATTTAAGTTTCGATTAGAAACTATCTAAGAAAATTAAGAAGTAAGTACCAACAAAAAAATAGAGAAGAACAAATAAAAGCCAATGATAATTTTATAAATAATGCATAAACAGATCTGAAGCATCCTGTAGTGTAATAAAAACACAATAGGAATCTCATTAAACAAACGCCAAACTTCGAAAATAACAACAGATGAATTCAATGAGTTTTTCGTGGGTATTCCAAATGAAATTCGTAAGGTAATTGAGACTTATAAAATAAAGGCAAATACTAATGGAGAAAACTGTTTGTTCACAAAATCTAAATTCTCTGACTAAAATTGTATTTCCTCTTTCCTATAATTATGTGAGGAATGTTATCTACAAAATGTCAAAGAGTTCTAACAGGGACTTACATGGTTTTAATACTAAGATCTTAAAATCTGTTTAAACACTGTCCTAGTGCCCTTAAAATATATAAATAATTGTTTAGAAATTCCAAAATTATACCTATACATAAAAAAGTGAAGGTGAATGATACTAATAATTTTCGACCCATAGTGATCATACCGATTTTGAGTAAAGTTATAGAATGTATTATTAAAAATCAAGTGATTGAGTATATGGAAATGAATGACTTATTCCATCAAAATCAGTTTGCATACAGGCGAAACAAATTAACATTATCAGCTATCAATATGTTCATAGAAACTGTACATGATGTGTTTGAACAAGGTAAAGTGGCACAAGTCGTGTTCTATGACCCATCAAAGGCATTTGATTGTGTGTCTCATAGACTATTAATCACTTAATTAAAGGCCTATGGTTTTTGTGGTAATGCCGTCAAGATAACTGAGTCGTATCTTTCTGATAGATTTTAACGGTTTTTTTTAATATATCAAAGAAGTTATCAAGCAATATAGGTGTACCGGAAGGATCCGTATTAGAACCCCTTCTTTTTATAATCTATTTAAAATTAATAAAATTAATATCTGTAGATGCCAAAATGCTAGAAATCATTGCAAACGAGAGAATACTTAGTTTTTTAATTAAGAACAATCTATTCTGTTTCTCACAGCATGGATTTCGCAGGAATCTATCAACTAATATGCTTTGATAAAATTTGTTGATCTGTCCAAAGGGTTTGATTGTGTTAAGCATAAACTACTTTTTCACTAGTATATCTTAGGTATTTAGTTGAAGGTTTATTTTTTACTGTATAATATTAGTTCAAATTTGTCCCGATTTTTAGTAAACACCCCTTGCTAATAGAATCTACAAAAATATATACTATTATGTGGACATTGCATTGAAAAATGATAAGATATATATATTGTAGGTATATATGTACATAAAAAATCGATCAATCATTGGTTGTTTGGTCGCTCATCCATGTGAAAATGGCCATCGCTTACTTCCCAGCAATACTGATGATGGCGTTGATATGTGCTCCAAGGAACAAATACCCATTAAATGCGGTGTCCTACGATTATGGGTATCTGCTGCTAATAGACGCCAAGGCTGTGCCAAAACAATGATGGATACCTTACGTAAAAATTTCATGTTTGGAAATATTTTGGATTTGAAGGATATCGCTATGAGTATGCCCACAGATCAAGGGAAGTTATTCGCTACTAAATATTTTCACACTACTAATTTTCTGATTTATTTTTAAACATTCAGACAATTTAGTTGGAAATATTAGTTATGTATTCCTATTTATTCTATTAATATTAACATTTAGATATTTTATATTTTTTATACTAGTATTTTACGCCTAATACTATAAGTAATGTTTTAGTCCGGGTTTTTTTTTTCATCGCTACGATTAACGATTAAAGGATCAAGTGGATGATTGCACTATATAACATCCTCATTGTGTTGAACAACTTCAGCAAAATATTTTATATCATTACTGAAAGTAAGCTTTTCTTGTACTCCCCACAAATACTTCTGTGACAAAATTAAACTGAATAACATTTTTTAATTTCGCAGATTTTATTAAAAAAATATATGCATAGCAGTGCTTTCATTAACTTTACAAGAATTTTTGTTATTTATTTTTTGTAATGTAATGTTATTGTACGGTTTAGAGTCTTTATTGCATTTACTTTCTGACAGACCTATACGGATCATAATTGTTTTTGATAAGCTTTACGACATTTTTCAACTGTGTTATATTATATTACATTGCGATATTTCAGTGCTTCACCTATTATATTATTCTCTGTGTGCGACAGTCTTTCAAAGCTATTTTATTGGTTTGCCATATTATTTATTAATTGAACTTTCCTTTTTAAAACTTGCTTAGAGTTTTCCGTATTAAGTTGCGGCGATATTGGTTTTGAGCATAGTACTTGTGTTCTTCACTACATTTCTTTTCGTTTAGCTATAGGATTTTCTCAAGTTACTCAATCGTTTATCAGAAACTAAAAATGTTTTGTTCCAAAAATCTAACCTATGTATGATAATATTACTATTAATTAGATAAGTTAGTAATTTTGAAAACTACATGGTACACCCAATTAACTTAAAAACGCCAAGCAGGCTGGATGGATCGTTTCTGGCATATGTGGTAGCCGTCATCAGTACGCTTCAGTAGCATCATTGCCTAACGACTCTGCTTATTGCACCACGCTCGCTTGTTTAAACGCTGGCAATTTGAAAATCATGTATATTTTTATTATTATTCATTTAATAAACGGGAGAAACCCCTTTATCACAAATTTATCTTAAAATTAGGATATTAATTTACAATAAAAGTACACAAATATACAAATTACACATCATATACAAAACGTTCTAACATGAAACTATCTAATTTTTTATATATTAAATAACATTAATCAATTCTGAATTTACATTTAGGATTGTTTTAAGCTGACCTAGTGATATATTGAAAAGATCCGGGCTATTAGATATTGCATTCCCCATTCTCAACATACTATTTACGAGACTATGATATAAGTAACTACTTCACTAAACAAAAAATTATTGCTAGTCGTACGGTTAAGAATTGTAAGTCTAATATTAGTATGTGAGCTAAAATCTTGACTGAATCTAATTATAAAACCAAGTGCTTATAAACCTCTCGTATGAATCACATCAAAGTGGTTTAGGAATGATAACTTCGAGGTTCTGTATTTCATTAAGTACACCGATATCCTCATTATGTGACTTAAAATTTGGTGAAATTTGTAAGTAGTCCTTGTAAAAGGTTATAGCCTTACATTTACTGGGGTTTACATATAGCGAGTTACGGTTACATCATTCTACAAAGAGATCCAAACTATGCTGAAGCCTGCAAGAGCCTCCAATTGAGTTCCCTGTAGCGGATATTTTTAAGTCGCCTTCAAACAATAGAACTGACGAATCTGTAAGAACAGAAAGCAAGTCATTGATAAATAAGTTAAAGAGAAAGGGACAACTATGGGAACCCTGAGCTACTTTATCCAATGTAATATATTACCTCGTATTCCTAAACACGTCAATTTCTGAATTAAATTATCGTGGTTAATTTTATCAGAAACCTTGGAAAAATCGGTGTAAACAGAATGTATTTAAACCTGCTTCCCTTGTTTAAATTAATCTAAAATAAAAGATTTTTATGATAATAGATTCGTTTCCATCGGTCTCCCAGGCATGAATTCGTGTTGATTTTCTATTAATATATTTCTAGTAAACCATGTAAGTTTTCAATGTTAACCCGAATACCTTTTTTATGGATAGGAACGATGTAACTCTCTTTTCAAATATCATGAAATATACCCTGATTTAAAGATAAGTTGAATAATGTAGCTAATGGTGTACTTGAAGTACAAACACATTCCTTCAGAAACAATCTACTCCAGTACAACATTTAGGATCAAGATTTGAAATTTCTTTATACAGTTCTTCTACCGAAACAGTAAACCTACTAAAATTCGACCTGATTATATAATGTATACATGCACTAATACAGAGTAGAGGGTAGTTAGACGAAATGACTTCTTAAGTGAGAGGAACTATTATAGGTGAGACGGGTTAACACCTATAATAATTCATTTATCCATGTTACTTAAGATGTCATTTCGTCTAACGATTATCTACGTTCATAGAACTCTTTAATAATACATGTTTATATTATATAGACGATTTCCAAATGTGCTTAAATGTGCTCGTTAGGCAATGATGTTACTGAAGCAGAGGGTACTGCCTATGCCAGGAACCGGTTCATCTACCCTGCCTGGCTTTTTAATCTAATTGGAACTTTCATGCAGTCAATATGTAGTTTTCAAAATGATTAACTTATCTAATTCATGTTTTGTTGTACTTTTGGAACATTGAAATATAGAAGATAAGAAACTAGATGCCAGAAAGACTGAGGGCCTGCAAGTAAATCGTAAAGTTCAAACATTGATATTTAAAAATATCCTACATTTTATATTTGTATTGTAAAAATTTTTGTATTTTCTAATAAAATTATTTTTGAATAGTTCAATTATGTCTTAATTATATATAACATTAACAAAAATTAATTGGATAATTTTTTATTATCCATTGTTTCATTTATTAGACGTGTTTTTTCAGCTACTGAAGTAGTTCTTGGGTAGCTCCGGAATCGATCTATGCGTTTTTTATCTGTCAAGTTATAACTGATCTACCCAGATTAGTTTTTTTCAATTCTTCGAGCAGCAGTAAGTACAGTTGGTGTGGTAGTATAAGATCACTTTGCGATCAGTGTACTGAATCTTGTATGTCTATCTACATATGACAAACTGTTTTTTTTTTTCAAATTATTTAGATCGGATCTCGTAAAAAGTAGATCAGATTACTTAGCGTGAAAAAACACAACTATTAGCTCAAATCATTTATCAGATGGGACGTGTATATAATCCAGTTTGTTCCTTGAGTGAATTTTTGACATCTTGATGTTCTACGAGTCATTGTTAATATATTTTCTGCTCCAACTTGTACCCTAAAACCGTCCTTTGCTTTTGATCTGATGATGCCGTCGATGACAGATTGAGGTTTTTATTACCGCAGTTAGCATTACAATTCTTGTATAAATATTCTTCACAGTAAAACGAGATTAGGTCTTTTATCACTGACCATTTTATCATTCACATACTGCACAAAAATGGATTAAATATGCGACTTTTATACAAATAGTTGTTAACAATACTGATAAGGTTTTCCCACTTGTGTCATCTATTCATATTCCTATAACCAGTTAACCAAGCCATCAAGTGATAAAATTAGTGGTGGAGATGGTAGTAAAATCACCTACTTGCTTATCCAACACTATCATGTGGCTTCTCTAACACTATCATGTGGCTTCTCTCACTACTGCATGACAGTCGCTACTTGACTCACTGGCGCACCCAGAAAAATTTTTCGGAGGGAGAGGTGGTTTGCATCTTTTTTTTTTGTTAAAAGTCTGGAATAGGCTAAACTTGCTAACATTTCTAAAAGATTTAGGGAAGTTAGAAGTACGGACTTCTAACCCCAACTCTCCCCTTCGGTGCGCCAGTGACTTGACCGGAAATATTTTCTCTGCAAGGAAATGCGATTAGTTGAAAACCTCTGGTACAGGTGATGTGCGAATTCTATTTATTCTATGAAACCGGTAGTATACTACGTATTGACAACATGGTAGCTATGAAATAGGTAGTTATACATTTGTGACAACACATAGGAATACACGAAATTGGAGCAATTATTGTGTTCAGCCTAATATGCCTACACTTTTTAAAGGTATTTCTGAGAGTACTTTATGGTATAATACACAAGACTGGAGGAATGCTTTGGGGATACTCAGCTTGGATTCCGTAAGAGGCATTGCTACGCATTAATTTGTACATCAACTAACGGAGAAAACAAGCATGAAGGCATTACGACCCTTTTCATTGCTGAGAATTACAATCAATAATGCCAAACTATTGAATAACGTGAGATATACAGCTGATCCATTTATTCTTTTGATGTGATCTTAAAACATCATGAAAACTTAAATATAACGTCATGCGTAGAGGAAACTACTATGGCATTGTGATCTTAACAGTTACCAGAGACATATGTTGAACATTTTTTACAAAAGTGACAGTCGGGCTGTCACGTTCTTATTTATTACATTCCTAACATTGCAATGAACCTTAAATGTAGAGAAATTATGACTTAATTACAATTTTATTTTAGTTTTGATAACGAATCCACAGCATACGGTATATTTAAAAAGAGTTTATTGAAATCTGTTGAACAGATGGTTTAGTAAAATGATTATATAAAATACGATAGCCGACAACGGTAAGGTACAAGAAGAGTAAAAATTTATAACTATGAATTTATTAAACAAAAATTACATTCAAAAGCAGATAAAAACTACATTAATATTTTAAATAACAAATATTAGAAAAAAAATTTTAAAACATACAAATATTCTCCCAAAATCTTTCGTTCCTTAACAATTTTATAATTAAAATTATATTTAGTCATTATATTTATAACTTCTTCAGGGTAATTCTCTTTAAGCAACAACAAATAAAAAATACCATTTTTCGTTAGAAAATCAGGCACCAGAGGCAAAAGTTCGTCAATAACTACGCGTCCATTTTTGCCACCTGCCCAAGACCTTGATAAACCAGTGCCACATGTTTCATTACTTTCTGTTAGTACATAAGGCGGATTAAAAATTAATAAATCAAATAGATGTGATTTAAAACCGGTAATGAAACTTGTACAACAAGAATCAGTAATAACTTTGTTTAAATTAGATGTGAATAAACTGGCTCTGCACGCATTGAAGTTTATGTCTGTTGAAAAAATGAAAGAATTGTTTAAAACTCTAGACATAGATGCAGCTATTACTCCACTCCCTGAACCAATTTCAGCACACAATAATGGATTTCTCTTTTTTATAAAATCCAAATCATCTTCCAACGCATCTAAAAGCAAGAAAGTATCTTCACTCGGTACATACACATCTGGGAATGATTTCAAGTCATATACAGCAGTTTTAATTGCCATGCTACTAATTCTTTGTTTCTGATGATGCTTCTAAAATCGCCTTCCGCTTTAATGCTTCTTTTTCTATACTCTGTTGTACTTTAATCAATCTGTCTTGAGTATTTTGTAATATATTTGTTATTACAGTTACCCGATGTTTTGCACTAACAAGTTTTTTGACATATATATCTAAATCTATAGACGTCTTCTGCGATTCTGATATGTTTTTCAGTTCTTCGCTTAATGATTCAATGCACTGTTTTAACTCTTGTTGCGAAGTCCTGTAAAATGAGAAATTCATTATGCTATAAAACTAGGTGTATCATTTTTACTGTATTTTACCTTGTAGCTTGAACTCTTTCATCTAACTGATCAACTGTAGGTTTAATTAAGCCTATTAAACCATCAGCTAATGTGTCCCTGGTTGGATTATCACAAAAATTTTCCGTATTTTCATCCAAAGATGTGGCAGTACTTTCAGTATCGAAATCCATTTCTTAGACAAATAATACCAAATAGTAAACAAAGCAAAGCAACTGCTTTGCCTAGAAATTTCAGTTTTGTTATGTTGCGGATAAGTGCTGCCAACCGTGTAGATCAATACAGACATTAGGGTAGCCAGAAACTTAGTAGTGGTTAGCATTGCCAAAATTGTAACACTATTAAATTTTGGTGTATATTGTATATATTAACTATTGTTTGGTTTTCATCCATTTTTATTATGTATAAATTATTTTTTGTTTCTATGCGGAAATTGGATGTTAATAAAAGTATAATTTAAAGCACGCTTTAGTTAAATATATTAACTTCGTCAGGCTACAAATAATTCATATATTTGTAGCCTAACGATGTTAATATATTCAACAAAAGCTTGCTTTAATTATACTTATATTAACACCCAATTTCCGCAACAAAACAAAAAATAATTGTATATATTAACGATTAACGTGTTTACCAATACGTACTAACGTACTAATTGTTATTAACAAAAAATCGATTATTTGTAAGCTCAACTAAATATGATAACCGTGGCGACACAATAAATAAATTTGACGAATTGAAGAAATTGCGCCTAACAAGGCAAAATCTTTCTCATTTAATAAATTTGACAAACAATCCAATCTGTAATAATAATAATATTACGTCTAGTAACATTGTGAGAATATTTAATCATGACATAATATTTTTAATCTACTCTTTTGTGAGTATATTCATTATGAACTGAGTAACATTGATGAAATATTTGATCTGTTCTGGCAGAAGTTTCAACTAAATTATAATATTGCTTTTCCTGATACCATTAAAAGGTATCGAAAAAAATCAATATCGAAACCCCGTTGGTTTTCTAAGGAAATCAAACAATTGGCTAACAACTTGAAACACAAGCACTGGCTATGGAAGAATACTGGTAAAAGAACAGTACAAAATTGATAAAAATTCTATTACTATCTTTTAAATGAAAGAAAGAGCATGTATTTCACTAATAAAATTAACGCAGCAAGTAATAAGAACAAAGAAATTGGATCATAATTAATCACAACAGAAAAAGTCTAGTAATAAAATTACATTAGTATTGAAGGAAACACTACCTCTGAGTCTCCTGCTATTGCCAATGCATTTGCTGATTATTTTTCCACTGTTGAGTAGCTATAATATTTTTCGATCTAACACGTGCATTTGACAGCAAATTTTTATTTCTTGGTACAAAAATTAAACATCTTGCAGTTAATTCTTAGTTATTTAACAGAAAGAAATTTTAGAGTGAAAATAAATAATGCTCTGTCTAGTCTATGGGATGGGTGTCCCCCAAGGCAGCGTTATTGGAGCCTTGTTATTTATCCTTTTTTTAAATGACCTGCCAAATTATATATCCAATTTACTGAATGGTGTTATAGTACATGCTGATGACACTTCAGTTGTTCTGTAGAGTAAAACTGACAATGAATTACATCATAAAATTAATTTATCCATCTCTCAATTTACTGAATGGTGCTTTCGAAACAAGTTAATAATAAATCCTACTGTATCGAATTTAAAACAGCAAGCAGCTCTAAATCAACGATGCTCTAAATCAGCTTGTTATAAACAATATAAAAAGTGTTAATTCACTAAATTATCTTGGCATTTGTATCGATCAATATTTATGTTGGGACGAACAAATTGAAAATGTAATTCTCAAATCCACAACGCAAACCATTGTCTGCGCTGGGGATCGAACCCGGGCCTCTGCGGTGGAAGTCATGCACCTTATCCAGATCGGTATGGCGTCAACTTCGCAATTGTTATTATTTGACATCCGTAAGTCAATCAATAATTCTGCATAGCATTTCAGGAAATGGTTTGTCTTTTATTTTGTCTTTTTGTCTCTTTTTTGTCTATTTATCTGATTGTTTTTGTCACCAGTGTTACACCTATAATTAATTTATTAATTACATACACTAATAATTAATTTTGTACTGTATTTGTGTTGCATAATTTTATCTAATATGTTATTTATATAATTTTAAGTATACTATATGTAATTTAATATTAATATTTTAATGTAACTGAAGTATTTTGTATGTCACCAATTGACAAATCAAAACCCTGTATAAATGGCAAAAGGATAATAAAGATATTCTATTCTATTTCTGACTAGCAACATAGTTGCATTTCTACAATAATAATATCAACCCGCTAATAATAAATAACGCTACAATTTTGCCGGTGGTCCCAGAACTTCATTGCGATAAAAATTTGTCGCAAAATCGCGAGTCTGAGCTAAACATAATATGCGGTTGTGAAGTTTGATGGGAGCATATCTTCGAAGGCCAATCCCTAGAATGGAGTAATTTTGAAGTTTAAGAAGTTAAGGTTATGTATGTTCGCGCGCTTTAAAAACAGATTAATTGATTATTGCTGAATTGAATCTTCGAAAAGGCATAAATGTGAACAAAGTGATTGTAATAAATAGGTATGACAAGAAATGTGGACTTGACATGGTCTGGAGTTGAAGTTGATTGTAATATCAGTGAGCTAAAAACAAACAATTTTAAATTTTATAAGTACAAAATACGAATATTTATTGTTAACAAATATTAAGAGTTTTTTTTGTAGGTCTTTTATTGTCAATAATGAAGTTATAAATGTAAATGATTTTGTTATAACAAATTATACTGTTTCTGAAGAGCATAAAATTTGTAAATTACTGGCTGTGTTTGAAAATACGGGATGTGTACCTTCACATGAACTGAAATACATGGGCTATGTTCGCTGGTATACAAAGTTTCGTCTGTTACCGAAGTTTATTACTTCTCATATTTCTTTTAATAAGGACAAGGAAGTAAGTTTACTAATGTGTAGGTTTAAACTTATCTAATTGTAATTAAAATAATATAAAACCAATATTTTAATAAAGTTAAACTGTTGAACACTAATTTGCAGTACAAAATACAAGCTATATTTATTATTTTTCAAATAACCATTTGACGATGGAAATAATTATAAATATTAGGTTCAAATATATACGACATTCTGATTAACAGGGCGTTTTGTGAGTATTTTAGTTTTGAATTCAAATACTTGATTCTTTTGGGATATAACTTCTAGTGATGCTGACTTTTAGAAGTAACAGAATGTTGTTTTCAGGATAATCTTTCGCAGATGTACTAGAAATATCTCCCTACACTTTAGTTTGAAAAATGCTTCTAGCTTTTGTCAAGCTTAAAATAAATAGTCCTTATCTTTTGAATATTTTGTTTTCTACTACAATTGCAAAAAAAACTTGAACGGTAAAATTTTGTTACTCATTACAATTTAATAAACGAAAGTCAAATGAAAACTTTAAAGTGACCGAAAATATGCATCAGACGGTAGTGTTGGTGGATATATTTTTGAGATATAGGAGAGTAGCTAGTTACTTATTGTTCTATCTATTTCTATAATCTATTTATCATCTCTATTGTTCTGTCTATAAGCTGAATCTTGCCTATTGATTTTTCTTTAAAAATAAAACTGTTGTAATAAATATTGTAAGACTTACAAATTTTAATGTAAGGTTGTGTGTGTTTTGAATTTTTGTTAAAGGAAATAAAGACACTATTAATATTATTAGCTATGCATACGAGCAAAAGATTTATTTCTTCTGGTATTCAAATATCTCATGTATTACGGTTTTCTAAGGAAGTTTTTACGATTTTAGAAATTTTTTGTAACACAGTTTAAACCAGTTTCATTTGCCGGACCAGTATCAGTTTCATTAACAGTACTGCCGATTTCAGTTCTTTTGTACCATTTTTGAGTCATAAATTTTTTAGGATATAAGATTTGGATCATTCATCTTTCAGAATCTTAGGTACCGAAATAGTTTTCACGTTGGTTTACGGTTTTAATGGGTCGTATTCTCGAACTTGAGATCCTTAGATAGATACCAACACTATGAAACAACTCACCTTGGAAATTTCTAATACACTGAAATTAAAGTTTGTACTCGTTATTATTAATTTGTTTTATTATGTAGGTTGTGGAAGATTTGCGATCAGTCGAAAATATTATATTTTTAAAGAATATTTTGAAAACGTGTACAATAGTCTATGGCTGTGAAGATGATTCTCCATTAATAGTGTTTCCTGAAAATGAAAATATTTTTCTGTGTAGATACAGATTTAAGCATACTAAATTAGAACCAATATTGGACACAATTGATATAAATCAATTTAATAAAGTACTTTCTTTAGAAGAATATAAAACTCCTATGGACATACAGCATTATATTTCTCCAAATAACGCGAAACGTAATTTGAATCATTCATTTGATAGTAGCCCCAAAGAGAGTCCAACGATTTTAAATTATTCACTGGAGGAAATTGATAAACTGGAACCGACAAAATTGAAATTAAAGTTATCTAAAACGCAAAATTATGTTATGGTACATAAATTCAATTCATCGTCGATGCAAGGAATTAATATTTTAAAAGAGAATAAGTCTCATTTGGATGTTATTCAAGAAGAATGCAAAAAAGATAATATTCGACTCAGATCTAAAGTTTTGCATAATTCAAATAATGTTGATACTAAGCTACGAAGGTCCACACGTCCATTGTCAAGAATTTCCTACAGCGAATATATTTCACCTGAAAAAGATTATAATCGGAAAAATGTACTTACCAAAAGAGAAAGAGCTATGAGCACCGATACCGTTACATCATCTTCATCTGACTCTACAAAGACTTTAAATGAAATTGTTGGTGAGTTATGTAACATACTTTATTATTTTAATCGTAAAATGTTTCTTTAAATTGAAAATTTACTTGATCTGATGTTTTCATCTTATGAGGTTCTGACCTGTGCTTCAATTCTGCACATCTCGCACACTGGTCTTAATTTGAAAGTAATTTCACTTGTGCTACATTGAAAATGTAGCGTTTTGTATTTTTCTTGCTTTTTGAGCTTCAGGTTGTTGAGATGAAACTAAATTACAATTTTTAATTAATAAGCTAAATCTTATATGTATGAAAGTGTTTAGTTCGATTTGTATTTTACTAATCTTGTTCCTTTTAGGAACGAGTCGTAGAGGCCGTGCATGTAGTATAGACTCAACAAAGTCTACAAGCTCATCTATAGAAAACCGTTGCGATGATATGGTGAAATCCAAATGCATCACTCAAACAAAGCAAATTTCTGAAGACTTAGAATATATTCAAAATAAGATCAGTTCAGAAAAGCCAAAAAGATTTAGTGTTATATCCGAACGTTTTTGTGAAGGTTCAGATGAAGAACTTTCGTCGCCGACAAAGAAAATAGTTACAAATCTTAGAAAATTAAAACAGATCTCATCGGATATAACTTCCAGAAAAGAACAATTGGATAAACCTATAAACTCACAAGTCAACAAATGTGTTGCTAAAATAAAAATTGATCAAAAAGATTCCAATCAAACGATGAACGCTAAAAGGACAATTAAAACACCATTAAAATATGCTACCACATCTGAGGATGAAAAAGTAGTATTTAAAACATCACAAACCCACACTGACAATAGTGAAATTGATTCAAATGATTCTGTTAAAATATCAAGAAATAAAAGAACATCCAGAAAATCTACAAGATATGTTGAACTGTCTGTAGAAGAGAAGTTATCGTCAAAACGAGGACCTTTTAAGCGTCAGAATAAAAACTCTGATGATGAGATCAGTAACTATGACGATGACGAATATAAAACGTCGCCAAAGAAGCGTCAGCAAAAAACTGAAGGTACATTTACCCCAAATGACGATACTGAAATTGATATAGATTATGATTCTATTAAAATATCGAAAAGTAAAAGAACATCTAGGAAACCTACAAGATATGTTGAACTATCTGATGCAGAGATGATTTTGTCACCAAAACGAAGACCTTTTAAGCGTCAGAATAAAGAATCTGATGAAACCTGTAACATTCACGATGAAGAATATAAAACGCCTCGAAAACGACATCAATACTATAAAAATGAAGGTATGTTTGATACTTTTTTATTTTTCATATGACATTATACATGGGAAGAGGAAATGTGCAAAAGAAGTTTAATCCATTTGATTAACATTTCTAAAAAATTTTAAAAAAAGGATTTTAATATTTAAGCTTTGACGTTTGTTAATTTACGCGCAAATGTGCTCAAGTTTTTACAATCAGTGTATATCTTAAATTTGCATTTCAGATTGACTTACGACAATTTAAATTTTAAATAACTTGTTTTACATCAGATGAAAAATCAGATTTAACTTTCTTTGATTGAACTGTGAACTTTAAATGTAGATTACCAATATTGAAAATATTTGCTACAGGAAGTCACGCACTGATTCCATCAAACATTTTATATGTAAAGAACAATTAAAACGTTTGTATAAATCTGATGTTTTCAATTTCTTATACCTTTGTCCTAGATAATGTTTTGAAGATTTCACTTGAACAAAACGTGATCTTTGAAAATAATAAGATCCGGGTTCCTTCAAAACACAATCTTAGCAAAAATTTGTTTGAAATATTACTTTCTTATTTGTTCAATGTACCGAACAGTGCAAAGTTATATCCGCGGAAAATATGATTTGTATCGCGCCTGTCTAACGTTTCAATAGCTACTATAATTTATTTGATAACATCGAAAAAATGCGATTAAATAATTTGTAATTTTAAATTCGTGCTTTGAGCTTTTGCTGATTATTTGTTATTTTGCTCTTTATGAACAAATTTCTGCGGGCACATATTACACCTATTTGAAAAATAAATATATTTAAATATTTTTTAACGAACAAATTATTTTATTTTCGTTTTGCTATATGTTGATATTTGCTTTCATAGTTTTACATTTAAATTCCATATACATGATTTAGTAATGATCTATACATTGCTATTTGCCTAATTGCTAATTAGTTGATAAGTTCGGCAATATGTTAAATTCGAATTTATCGATTAACTGTAATTGGCTTTATACTTAAAAAAATATTTTAATTAATAATCCAGTTATATTTTACACTATTAATATTCATATAATACTCTTATTAAACCATTTGGTTTCATTTTTAATTTTAGTTTTGCGTTAAATGAAGTATTTATTAAAAAAAAAATTAAGGAACGTCAGGAGCAAAATATCACTTGAATATGTAGTTTAGTCGGATAATTTGTTTATAAAAGGTACTTGTTAACAGCAGCTTATTTTTTAAATTATTATATGCTCTTAATGGATTTAAATAGGACATTTCCATATTATTTTTTTAATTAAAATGGTGAATAAATCCTATTACAAAGGGTTGATACGTATTCTGCTCCTTAACGTATTGACTTTCATTGTTATGGCTAAAAGGTTATTGGTACGTACTAACTTTTGACGTTATTATTATGTATGATATTATATTCATGAGGATGCTCTTTATATGCTACTGTCAAACTGTAATTATCTTACTGTGAATAACTAGCCCACAAAATTGAAATATTATGGCTTATTTTATTTCAAAGATAATTTGGATAATAAATTAGCTTTCAAATTTACGAATTATATGACTTGGACTTCTTTTTTGACGAACACATATTCAATGTGTGTTGATTACGGCATAGTAAATTCAATTATAATTAGTTTTACAAGAATTGTAGGATCTCACTTAAAATACGCTAGTCAGATTTAATCTCTTTTGTATGCAGTTTAATTCATTTATTGATAGATTTAGAAAACAAATTTTGAGAATTTTTGCCCTAAATATCTGATTTTGAGCAATAACATTTTTTTTCGAAGGTCTAAATAATAGCACATATATGCAAAGTTACAGGAAAAAATATTTTACGTTGTTTGAGACCTCTAAAACTATAGGACATTAAACTTGGTGTTTTTACAATTGAATAAATGTTATCAGTAACGGATGCACATTATAATTTTGGGGGTGTTCAAAATGATCATTTTATTCAGAAATTCAGTTTTAAAACTAGAACACTGAAATTTTCATCGCATATAGTACATTTTATTATGCGTCAAAAGAAATTAGTACTATGCCTGAAATTGCTGTATAACGCGACGTTGCCACGTTTAAAATTTTACAAACTATTCGATATATCTCAGGAACTATAAAAGATAGAATACTTTATTGTATAGGCTACCAACAGCTGGTTCAATTTTATTTGAAACTTTTTTTGTAAAATTATAATTTAACGTATTTACAGGGTGCTTATTGTTTTGTAAAATTTGCGAAAACGCCTGTTGTACCACAATATCTCAGTTCCTATGAAAGTTAAAAAAATAAAACTTGGGGAACATGCGTAAAACCCAGGGATTTCAATTTGGGCAATGCGGACTCGGGAAAAAAGAGACTCAAAAACGGCAGTGGGGAAAATGTAAGTCAAGACCGGCAATAGGCTATATAATATAATAGACGAGTTATAAGGTGACAGTCAAAATAAAAAGATTCTTTGACTATCAAAGATTTCTTTGAAAAAGATTCTGAAGACTTTTGTTTTGTGCAAGATTAAACAAAACGTAGGATTTCCAGTACATGAAGATGGGGTGGCGACCACGTCCAGAATTTTTTAATGCTTAAGGTATTAAATATTTTTATCAAGTAAATTGGCTTTATGATTTATATTCGTTTTTTTATATAGATCAGTATCTTCAGATGTTTTGTTTTACAATTATTCTATTTGTAATGGAGTTGTCTATGATTAAATAGTTGTCTTTATAATGAATCAAATTTATTTTAGGATCATATAAAACACCATCCAAAACTACATTAAACGATATCACAAACTCATCGCAACGTCCAACGCCTACGACTCGACTTATGACACCGAAAACGCCGAGAAATCAAAAAAAATCTATCAGTGGTACGCCGCGTACACCTGCTGCACGCATGCGACTCTATCGGGATGGTACGCTTACACCTAGTATGCCTCACAAGCGATCCGATCCGATTGTCGGAGATAGCACCCCGTTGAAGATGGCCCGTACCAAATTACATGTAGCATACGTACCGGAAGTTCTTCCATGCCGAGAAAAGGAATTTGCCGATGTACTAGGCTTCATTGAGAGTAAATTGATGGATGGATGTGGAGGGTAAATATTTCATCTTGTATATGTTACGTCATGG
>WYDF02261606.1:20115-33232 GCA_009867245.2 Adranes taylori
TTAATTTTAAATAAAATCGACTCCTCGTCATAACTAATCACAAATAATTGCAGTACGGAAGTACTTATATCGATTAAGGACTACAAATATTTTAAAAGTTATTTAACAAAAACAACAAATAACTTAAAGAAAAACGAGTTTTACAGTAATTCTAAAGTAAATACCTCCAATAGAACCGCCTCCAGGTGTTCCAACGATTCCGGCGCTCGCAGCGCTCGTATTGTTCGCCATCGACTTGTTCCTGTGCTTATCTTTTTGTTTAGGTTTCTTGTCCTTTTTTCGTTTACTTTCTTCTACAAGTTTTCGCATTTTTTCTTGCATTGCAATCAACTAAAATAATTTATTACGTGTCACAAAAATTTGAATAAAACAGACATTTATTATAATTATTGATTAATTAAAACTTTTTTCAACCTAGGCACCCTGACTAACCATTGCGAATACAACCTTTTTAATGGTTTCCGTCCAATAGCTCTCAAAGTTTCATTTAATTACGATAAATGGTTTATCCACAATTTATTATTAAACTCCAGAAGTCATAATGAAAATAAAATTAAGCAGAGAGCATGTTCGCATATTTTAATAACATCCAGAAAGAAGTATCTAAGCAATGTAGCACGGATCCTTTTTTTTTCAATGAAATATAGCAGAGTTTTCAGTATTTCTATATTTGACGATGCAACTGCATTTCGATCGGCAATATTACGTTGGGGCTGTGAATTCAAATGTAGAACTTATACGCCTCAAGACGGCTCCAAAACCAAACAAATAACAACAGTCACAAAAACCAAAGAAATACCGACAGCCCAGGAGCCACTCCCTAAAGTACCATTGTTGTGTGGCACCCGAATAAAAAAGATAGCCATGTTATGTAACGCGAGCTCCACAGTATTTCAGTTCTCGAATAAAAAAAAGTGCATGACGACTTAGGTGTGAGAGAAGATTTCACATGCCTAAGAACAAAAAGTACCAAAATATGTGAATCACTTCAATGGAGGTCACAAAAAAAAAACGTTACTGACTAATGAAAACTTATGGAATTATTGTGGTTCAAGCGTAATTAAATGAAAAGTGGTTAAACCAAGACTAAAATCATTGTACACGCACCTGATTCAGTACAAGGGAACTAAAGAATTCATTCGGGGAAAGCAGACTATAAGGAGGATGATCCACAAATTCGATGTTTATGTGTTCTAAAAATTCAATTCTAGGGTTCTGCGATAATTTCTGTTAACGAAAAGACAGTATACCAATCGAAGTACCATTTTCGAAATATTTAAAGATGCTTTAATCTCGCAATACATCATACGCCCCACATCTATCTTCTTTGATCAGATGCCACACCACAAAAATATTGCCTGAGTCACAACAAATCAATATATTAAATTTTAAAATATAAATTGATTTTGTAAGTTTACTATACCTTGTAACTTACTATGTAACTACTTTTAAATATTTTACCTCTTTTTCCAACATTTTAAGTTGTTTACTTCTTTTTTCGTCCTCGGAATCTTCTGATTCACTAGACGAATCTGAACTAGAACCACTGGTACTTGATTCCGATTTTCCAATTACCCTGGTCATGGGTTCATCGGGAATCTTGGCAAACTTCATTTCAAAAACATCCTATATGACGAAAATTATTTGATACAAACCCATATTATATAATACATTAAGGAAACACATATTTCAGTTACAAAATAAGGACACTTTTTTACAAAAGAAGTGTCCTTATTACTTAAGCGTTATTACTCCTACCGTTATTTAAGTATTATGTTTAATCGAAGTTCACAACAAATAAAAGAACAAGTCACCACAAATAAAATACAAGATGTTAGATAAAGCTGCATTTTCTCTCACATTTCCTTTTAACATTGGGATCATTGAGTTTCCGTTGACGTTCAAAAATAATCTTAAAATATTGCGAAATGACACGATGGTTTTATCCCAAAAAAAAGAAGAAATTTGTAGCTTATCCAGCGAGTTTACAACTAAATAGAATCAAATACTATTTAATCGTGAAGAGATCTCAAACAATAATATGCCAGTGTAACTCATCCAAGGAACAAGCATTATTTATCGCATAAAATGTGCACGAGAAATAAAGAACAAAATTGGGATGGCAAATGAAGACATGGGTAAAGTGGCTAACATCTAGAAAGACCACAGTTTATGGAAAGCAATGAAAACAAAACAATATTTTAAAAAGCAATTAAAACAATATTTCACGATAATGCAATCTGAGTCGGAGTCCTAATCACTAAACGTAGCATGTCGCAGAAGAACTATTGAGAGAGATAGTAATTTCCTGTATATTTCGTAAACACTTTGTTCACGTTTCACGTTAAGTTTAGTGCGTTCTTGAAAAAAGTAAAATAAATTACTTTCAACGGATCTTTGAAAATAATAAATATTCTAAATTTGATTAACATCACTAATATTGATCTGGGCTGAGCTTCGCGCAAAATACGCAACCACGGGTAATCAAAATTACCCATCGAGGAATGAGTTTTATTACGAAAATATTAAATTATTTATGTTATAAAATGTTACCTGCAACTTTCGCGCCATTGTGACTACGTCATGATCGGACGGGTTATATTTGTAACAATTAGTGAATATCAATCGGACGTCAGCCGCAAATTCTTGAGCAGTTCGATACTCCCGATTATCCATTTTCTGTTTAACGGTGCCAAGATCCATAGGTTTCTTAATGATGTCGTGGTAATCATGAAGACCCAATAGTTCGGCATCGACAGGTTTATAAAAAGGCCATGCATAGCCCTAAAGTATTGAAAATTGACGAAATTTTCAACACATAATTGCTTCGTTTTAGTTAAATATCGCTTATTTGAAATAGAAATATATTTACCGAATGTTTCTTGGTAAACAGTTCTTTGAGTATTTCATTGCACGATTTCAGTGCTTCGGAAAGCTTATCTTTTGGTCTTGGACCTTGATTTGGTGTACTAGGCAGGGAAGATTGAGTCACAGTTTGTGCTACCGCACCCTAAAAACAAATGTTTAACATATAGGAAACAACAATTTAAACCATTTGTTAAAAGTAAAGTAACCTGTTGGCCATAGGGTACCAATCCATCTAGTTCCGCTCGTAAAGGTTTCTTTATCTGCCGCCCAGACTCGCGCCGTGTCGATATTTTGGCGGATTTAGCTTCTAAAGAAGCATTATAGTCGAAAACTCCACTAGAACCGCCAGGCGTCGTAGTATCGGCCTTCCTCTTGACGCCTTTTTTCATCTAATATAGAAACAACAACAAATAATAATTTCGATGAATAAAATTTTACGAGGATTCTTTCTTTGCATGCAGTTGCATCATTATTAAACATGACTTGAAATTGCAGATTCTATGTGGTTTTACTCGTCTCAGACCACATTTTATTGTGACCTCTATGCAGCTGTGCAAAAAAAAAAACAACCCTCGTACAGTTTAAAAATGTATTACAAGATGAAATATCCGTAGTCTCCCTCAATATACGTATATTTCTAAGATAATCAAGTAAGAAAAGTAAATATTTTGAGATTAATTGTCAAGTCCTGAAGTGACGATTGTGATATATAGGAATATTTAATTAATTCATCATTTACCTTTGCAGGTGTTGATGGTGGCATGACCCCGCCTCCGGGCAATACCATGGGAGTTAAATTTGAAGGTTCGAGTGGATTTGATAACGGCTGAGCCACATTATACGAACTGGGTTGGGCCAACTGCTGCGGTAGAGAGCTGTGCGTCGCTGACGGTGCTATTGTCGTCGTAGCCGTACTTCCTGGTACAGATGAAGGCGCCTGAGTACCCAGAGGCAAACTAAAGGAAATTTCAATTACAATCATGTCTTCAAACACTATTTTTCATTATAATTTTAAGACTACTACCGAGACACATCATCTGTATATGTTATATTTTGTTTTAATTTATTTTTATACTTTACATTAATATATCTGAAATCTATATATATATCTTATTTTGCCCCTTTATATTGTTTGCCTATTTTGGTTTTATAACTGTTTGGCAGTAACAAATAAAATAAATATTGAATAGAATAAAATAATAATTTTTTTATCTAAATGAACACATACAGGATAAATATACGTCACAATTTTTTCCCATTTTTCGATCAACATATTTAAAATGAAAATCTTTAAATAAATCTAGAAGAGAACTCCTAAGAATTCAAAAAACAACAAAAACTTTCTCAACCACAGCCAAAATGTAATAAAACAAGAATGTTACTACTAACCCGTCTCTCGTGGTTGACGAAGCCACAGCTGGTGCCTGTGGTCTTCCACGCCCACCAGCAGCTGTTGTTGGTGCTACCGGCGAAGGGACGGCTTTTGCGCCTTTCTTTGCGCTGCCACCGCTTTTCCCACTCTTCGTTGGCGTATCTACGACGTATTCATCTTTAGGCATATCAGCAACTTTTGTTAGAAACACCTGGATTATGTGAAAAAAATTATTATAAAGTTTCATTAGCCAATGCAAAGTCTATTTTAAATACCCTCAGGGGGTTAAATTTTTTTAAACTTAGTTTCTGAAGATTTTGATTTTGTTTTATAAGCCTATTTTTAAAGCTTCAAAACTGAGAATCAAAATTTCATCTCATACGTAACTAACAGATTTCAACGAAGAATATTCTTGTGAATATTATAACTTCCTAAGCTAATTAGTTTCTGAGATACGGTGATATCGATTTTTGATTTATACGCTCGTTATTAACCCTTGAAAAGCTGAAAGTCAAAATTTCGTCTTACATGCGTCTAGTAGATTTAAATGAAAAATATTTTTGCTTGCAACTTCCTAAGCTAATTGGTTTCTTAGATACAGTGATTTTAATTTTTCTTTTATACATCTTCGACCCCAGTTTTATTCCGTCAAAAACTGAAAATCAAAATTACGTCTTACACGTGTGTAATAGATTTATTTCTTAACGGGATACCCCCCATATACAATAAAATTTTGTACATATTACTATTGATAAGAATATGAGAATGAATATAATAGCAAATACTATAATTCAGCTTATACAAGAAAAAGAAAAGTAATACAAATATAAAAATAAAGAAAAACTTAAATATTTATAAAACTAGTATATACCACATACAAAAATATTGAACCAAAATATAATTGTTGACACATTTTGGCAAGTCAATAAGCCAAAAAGGTAAAAAATATATTAAACTATCTTGTACAATAATAAACGCAATATCAGATAAGAGATGTAATCAAACCACAAATAACAAAACAACAACAACAAAGCATTAGTGAAATTAGTGAAGCACTACAGTACTATAATAGACTAAAATTATAAATGTCCTTTAGACTAAAAATAGGCCCTCCAGAACAAGAGAACACATTTAAATCATTAAATTCCTTCTACATAGATTAATTTAATTCTAGTCGATTAGATTAGATCATTTCAACTTGTTACAGAACATACTAAACGAATCACAGAAAAAATCTGCCCCTTTCCCAATGGCAACATTACCTAATTTTGATCATCGCGACGATGGTTTATGCAATCCATAATTAGTATCACTGAATGGAATATTAAAAAACATTTGGTGCGTTTGAGGTCTATTTTGAACGCTAAACTGGATTACCTCCAAAAATTTGGGACAACCAATTGAGTTATTCAACAATTTGTATAAAAATTTCAAATCCCCAACCTTCCTTCTGCATTCTAAACTCTGGAGCCCTATAAAGTCTGCCACAAAATCATGCCCATAAATTCTTACGTTCAAGCCCAGTTTAAATGCACTCGTTTTCAAAAATCTACTCTGTACTCTTTTATTGGCACTTTTTGTACCATATAACATGGATCCCATATTATGCAGGCAAATTCAACTATAGGTTTAACAAACGCGTAACATAACAGTCGAAGAGTATTTACATGAAAGACTCTTCCTGATCTAACAATAAAACCGATGGTTTTCAAAGCACTATTAGTTATTAACTCAATATTATTATTCCTGCAGCGTAGACAACTACGAGTTGGTGAGCTGATGCAGGTGCGCTGATGTGCGCTTTCCTTAGCGATTTATTAAAACGAGCTTGTTCTTAAACAGGTTCTTATTAGTCGCCTCAACAACTACAGATGGTAGTGAGTTCCATGTGGAACCACTCTGTTGCTGATAAAATGCTTCCGCGGATTTCTGTTGCATCTTTCTGTTTCCAGTTTCATTCCGTGTCCACGCAAGTTGCGATTTCTGTTCTTTGTGAAAAGATCCTCCAGGTTGCAGCTATAATATCCATTAAGGATCTTGTACGTTTATATTAGGCCACCTCCGTTCGAGTAATGGTGATAATTTCAATGCTCTGAGTCGCAATTCATATGTGTATGTCTGACTCGAAATTCCAACCCCCCCTCCTCCCCCCACCTCTTAGTAGGTGCATATGTCATGAGGAGAGGCCTTTGGCAAATTATCAACTTTATAGGTCTCAGGGTTTGGACTGCGCGTTGATGAGTCAGTCAGTGTTTAAAATTGCATGACAATTTTATCTTTATAATCGATATAAAAGATTTTCCTCCAAAATTCCGCAAACAAGTTGGTACCATGTATAAAATTAATATCTTTTTAAAGTAGTTATTTTTAGTCCTACTGATCCAATTACATCAAGATTAACTTAAAGTAATTGCAAAATCTGTGTTAGTAGGATAACTATGATATTTAATGAATAATTCGCCATGAAGGCCTCAAAAAAATCTATGACGTAGATAAGTTTACATATACATGCTTATACTTTATACAGAAATTTAATCAATACCTTTATACAGAAAAGCAATTTGTCAAAAGCCAGTAAAAATGTATTATCTATGTAAATGTTTATTTTGCGAAACATCAAGAAGATTATTAAAGTTATTTAAAAAATATAAAAATGAATATGGTAGCATTGACTACAGTAATAAAAAGGTACTAATATATAACAATAGTAAAAGTTTAATTTACCTTTTCCAATGTTTGAGCCATAACAACGACGTCCTCGCCTGGTTTATTATACACGTAACAATTGGTAAACATCGTGTTAAAATCCTGAATGCACTCCTTTCCCGACCAATAATAATTATTTTCAAGACGTTTCTTGATCGTATTGAGATCCATTGGTTTGTTTATTATACGATGATAATCCTAAATTATAAAAATTCATTACATAATTAATCCTGCGAAACTCAAGTCCTTCTAAATTCCTCTATTATTTGAGTTTTACACAGTTGTTAAAAAAGTAAACAATTTTGTGTTTTCTTATTTATCTGATTATTTAGCAGCGAATTTCGCTTAAAGAAGCATAAACAGAAGAAAATTTACATTAATTGATATTTGGGTCACTCACTATAATTGTCTACTTATATGTGATGTATGCTGATGATAGTCCTAGAACTAAAAAAGAAACGAAGACTTCAACTGCCTATTAGCCCATGAAAAGGCTAAGGCAATAAGGTTGTCCATTAAAAGCCGATCGCGCTTGAAAAATAGTGGGAAGTGTTTTCGGCTAGAAAGGGCGGAGTCAAATTCTAAAAGTCCTATACATGTAATGATGAAGCCAAATTTGCCATATGGAGTTTACTCAGAGTGAGAGCAATTATGAGCCTACCCCAAGAAACCAGCACAAGTACTCATGAATTTTATCTACCTAATTGTAAGTTAAAGTGCGCCGAAGACACTTACCAAAAATATAGAGATAAATGTAGTAACATTTATGTAAAAC
Source organism: Adranes taylori (assembly GCA_009867245.2). Taxonomy (NCBI): domain Eukaryota; kingdom Metazoa; phylum Arthropoda; class Insecta; order Coleoptera; family Staphylinidae; genus Adranes; species Adranes taylori. Next base: position 27,837 of record WYDF02261606.1, read on the forward strand.
CAAAAAGAATGCAGTATAATAAACAAGTTTATACCATAACTGCGTTCTTAAATTTACACACCACATTAATATGGCACATTGGTTGACTCCAGTTTTCAGTGATTGTCTTTTAAGCATATTACAAAACATACAACTTTGTACAAAATACAAAGTCCAAAAGTTTTCCTTGTCCAAAATTGGAGAGTCAGAGAGAAGTTAAGTGTGTTCGATAGAACGTCTTTCAAACAGTGATGGAGTTCGAACAGTTACGAGTTTTCAGTGAAGTACTAATCAATAAATACAAAACACAAGGTTTGCCTTGCCCCAAATAAGAAAGTGAGAGAGGAGTTTGTGTGTTCGATAAAACTCCTTTCGAGTAACTGACATGTACCTTTGCTAAAGTCAGGGGACAAATGACAGGCGGTTAAGAGATTTTTGCGAGAAAAGTACAATGATTACTATCATATGCAACTTATGTTAATTAAATCCAATTTGAACTTGAGTTATTTTAATCTTAGTTAAATTACATCTGCACATGATAAAAGGCATTACTCACGCCTTTTACCTGAGATTATCATCGGTGAGAAAAGGCATGTCAATTTACAGTTACCCAAGATTTTAGTTGATATATTGACTATCACCGACTTTTATTTTATGATTTTATGACAATATATTCTTGACAGTTAATATAAAAAATGGCAATATTGTACAATATTGGAAAAAAGATTAGTTACACATCAAATTAATATAACAAACAAATAATTGTGATTGTAAAAATATAATTTTACATACGGGTAAATTAAGTTTCCTGGCATCAACTGGCTGATGGAATGGCCAAGCAAATTGGTGCTTCCACATCGTTTTGAGTACGGTCTTCTGAAGAAACTGCAGCTGATTAGTGATACGACCGGGCCTATTCGGTGGCGGAGCGACACGTGGTTGTACTATACCATTAACCGGTTCGACCGGTTCCTCGATACGAGGTGGTGGTTCTTTGTCTTTAGCCGAATCTGTCATACTGCCACGCTCAAGGGCACGCGATATTTAAAATTATTAGCACGAATGTTGTTATTTCGTTTTACTTAACGACTTTGAGTCGTCAGCTTCGAATCACTCGGTTACTGACTTGATTATACTACCGCACTGTATTAAAACAAAAACCAAATTTATATTTATTTTAACAAAAAAATATCAGTTCTCTGCTCGTATTTAACACAAACAAAAATAATGTTCAGCTAAAGTGCTGTAAATTAAACACATAACAACCTGCAAGACAAATAAACTTTTACAAATAAATCTTTTAAAAATATATTTTATTCATTTAATAATCCTATTATTGTCATTGAGCTATTTCTGTACCGCAGACAAATTTTGCACACAGGTTAGATTTCCATTGTATAATTTTTAATATACCATTATAACAAAGGACTCTCATGGGGAAAAAGCAACGCACCACATATATTGTTTTCAGCTGAGAAGAGAGCCATTATTCAAAGTCATTGGCGCCCTTAGTAGTTTACGGTATCAAATGATCGATTAATTTGGTCAAAATAGTAAAATTGTAAATCGAAGGTTTCCCAAAGAAAGATGATGGCCTGTATGGCTGGTTTTAATAACAGGCAAGCATGCCCCATTTCTAGAAACATATTAAAAGTGCAAGCTATTTTTTAAAGAAAAACTAATGAAAAAGCAGGATTATTGAGCAAGTGACAAATGACTAGACAATGAGATTTAAAGCTCGTCTGTGGAGAAAGACTGTATCACATGATACTAAAATTGTCACATTCGTCAATACACATGAGATAACAATTAATCAGATTAATCTAATACCTAATCAAGTAAAACGGGCTTAAATTGGTGGCAGTTGCTTACATGAGCATTTGTGACATGAGAAGATGCTAGTGCTGAAAGCAGATGAGTAAATGAAGAACGTTAACATTGGATGCGAATTAGAGTATTTCAGGTATACATAAATTAATGTAGATTCAATAAAATCAAAGTGGAAAACTTACCCATTGTTTATAAACCTGGTAACCGTGCGAGGTGATGTGAACTCTATAGAAAAAAATCATTGAGCTCCGTAAAAACACTTGGCCGAACCACCTTTTATAAAGAAAAAAAAATATATTGGAGGACCAGACCAAAATAACAAGAAATATTTAGATTATCCCCGATCATAATTGTTTGAGTAACCTATGTTGTAACACAATGATTGGCAATAAACATATATTACTCTGCATAGTTCATGTACCTCACAGGAAACCACTCTGTCGAGATAATGCAAGACAGTTATGACGAGATGGTTAGATTCTATGGTCAGAAAGGTAAATTACTGCATTAAAATTTTGATGTCACTTAGTTTTTTTTTTTAACTATATCGGTCCCCAAAAAGCCTTTCATTGTTTAAAATTTTTGGTAAAGCAACGGTTGTATAGTTCAAAGTTTAAGGGTACATAGTATATTCGTATTGCCAAGATTCATATGTAAAAGTAAGTACTGTTAATACATTTGGTACTAGTGGTTAATAGTTGAATAGCCGTGATACCTGAATAAGTTAACAAATAATTTCTCATACTCAATATCAAATTACTTTTTAGGAAATACATCAAAATATGATATTCTTATGAAACATATTAATCACCAAACAATCTTAAACAGCCACAAAAAAATATAAAAACTTAATGATTTCCGCGGAAAAGTTACTTAAAATAAAAACACTGAGTAACTTCAATAAATTGACAGAACTTAACAAACAAAATATATTCCACAAAACTTACCACTTTCTTATGAAGATATACTGGGAAGCTATTTAATCAATCAGCTGGCACGTGTTGTAAATATATAATTATGCCACTTGCACATCCCTCAAGGGATCGCATAGTGCTTCACCTTAGAACATATTAAGACAACCTAAAATAGACATTTTATTAAAAAGTATATAAAACGTTTATATTCATAAAAGCCACACCCCCTTACTCACAAATAAGACTTATAATAAAAAGATTATCCTATGCTCTAATAACAGCCACTACATGTTCATTTATATATGAAAGTAAGTACATAGTCTAAATATGCTATATCAAAACAGACGGTACTAAAAAACGTACAATAACAACTTAAATAAGGCACAGAACAAAACTGGTATCTATAGCATTTTCAAACAGCTTTTCTAATGTAAAACTTCACTATACTATTGATACAAATCTTGTTAAAATGACGACCCCGCGCTTTAAAGGCGCTTGGCTGGGTAGGTGAACAACGAACGCTAAACAAATTCATTGGATATGCATTTGATGCCATAACGCGGGTAAACAACAAAATAACCTGAATGGGAGAAAAATCCTGTAAAAATACGCTAAAATATCGCGTTTTTCTGGACTGGAAAACGAATAACGCGACTTTCGTTAGCAGTATATAACAACATGGCGGGATAATACTATAGGCTTTGGGGCTAAAGCAGTGATGTATTTTGAGAAAAATCATCCCTTATGTAAATATCCTAGTATCAAATTATTATTACAGCTATTTTTAGTACTTTCATTGACAAAAATAAACACTTACTTTTGCATCTTGTTTGATATTCCTTTCGAAATTTGTGAAAAATACAGAGCAACACAACACACACAGCACTCACTACGAAACCGCTTGCCAAGCTAGTCGCGGACTGTCGTGATGGCCGCCAAGTCGTATGTTTGCAGACATCATTAAATTTTAGTTTCTTAATATTGAAGAAAATTATAGTTACTTATTTAAAAATACACTTTATTATGGGTTTATATGCATGTTAAAACGTCTTTGAACCAATAATCGTTTTATTTAGAACTTGTATACATACGATTATGAAAGATTTCTTTGCAAATTAAGATTTAAGAGGTCATACAAATGGCTTCCTAACCATCATTACAATTTTACCAATATAATTTTTTTTTCAATTTTAATTTCTTTTTACACGCACATAAAGATAAATAAAAATGGAAATTGCTTCAGAATTTATTTAATTTTTAAATTATAAAAATAGGAAAAAACAACATTTTGCGCAAAATTTGTACAATTCAAAAGTTCAAATCCAAAATGTGTAAAAATGTATTATTATAGATCATAATAAAATATCGTAATTATACTTATATTTATAAACATTATATAATGTAAACACGAATTTCTTAAAAAATAAAGCAATAAGATAAGATAGGTAGCGTCATCTACAAAAAAATCATATCGCGCGAAATTTAAAACATTAAAATACATTCCAGCCCTCTTCAAAGGCAGTACATAATTTTGTGCACGTAAGAGCAGCAGATAGTGGATAATTACTAATTGAAACAGTATCCTCAATATAAGGTACATTTATACTGCCATGAGCCATTGCTCCGATTACAAAAGCGATGGGGTCATCGCATTGTTGTAGCAAATCACGACAAGGAACAATCTTATTTGCTGAGAACGACATACAAATCTTCTTTATACCAACTGGCAAATGATCTGTTACAGGATTTTTAATAACTTTCATCAATTTCATAGACGTTTCAGAAGCTCTTACATTAAATTTATGCAAGAGATGAACTAAAAAATAAATAGGTACATCATTAAATGTTATATTACATAGCTACAATACTACCCATTAATCCTGAAAACCTCACAAATGTTCTTGGAATACGTGTTTGAGGGCTTATCTCTATTAAAACATTATTTTGTGTGTGTACATAAACTTGTAATAATCCTGCTCTATTAAGAGGACTATCAAATAACATCAATAAACATTGATGGGTTATATCAGGTCTATAATCACCTAAATTTTTACCATGTTTTAGAATTATATTTTTATGATCATCACAGTTTAATAGTTCAAATTTATCACGTACCTAAAAGTTAGCTAAATTAATGACTGCTCTCCTTAAGAATAATAATTGTATATACTTTAACAGTTTCTAATTGTGCATCTTCCAAAATGACAATGAGTCTTTTTTCTTGATTTTTGATATGTCTAGTAACTAAGTGTTTCTTTATTGGTTCAAATAATTGATTTTCATCGTCTTTTTCATGTTTGCGCTTCTTCTCGGCTTTTCTGTTTGATTTATTTACCATTTTGTGATCTAAACATTTACACGTGCTTCTGTCAAAGTTAGGTCACACTAGATACACTTAAACCAAAGACCTTAAACCAAATACTATATACAATAAGCCAAACAAATCTCATAGTAAAAAGTGTCCACATTAATATACTCTGTCCGCTAGATTAGCCATCTGTTATTGAAAGTAGAAACTAACTCGCTAAAATATGGCAAGTACTGTTCACATAAGAATTTTAGCATTCCAATTTTGTCAAATATATTTTTACTAAACCAGACGTACTTAATATGTAAATAAACATTGTAATGATGTTCTATAGCACTGATAAAAATTATAACAATGATGTAAGC
>WYDF02261607.1:0-19167 GCA_009867245.2 Adranes taylori
TATTAAATTTAAAATATTTATATAAAAATATTTCTATATACAATAGAATTTATTGTAAACTAAAAACTCTATTTATTTAATTAAATTATAAAAATATAATTTAAAATATTTATATAAAAATATTTCTATATATAATAGAATTTATTGTAAACATAAAATTTATTTCTACATAAAAACTAAATGAATTTAATAATATATTAATAATATATTTAAAGATATGAAAATAATTAAAAGATTTAATTTTCTACTGCGTAAAATCATACGATGCCAAACCGGATGCAGGTACACTCTTTGTTGAACATGTGTGCTTAGATTTCTCAGTACTTCTACGAACTATTTTAATATAATATAATTTGAATGCATTTCAAATGTATCGAAATATAATTAATGAATCTAAGGTTAACCTGCTTCTAACAAATCATATTTAATTCAGCCAGCCCGTTATTTCTCCGTACATTGCAATAGGATCCTCAGTGCTCCGATGTGGAAAGTTGCATTTTCTGCAAATTTGGAGCCTCCAATTTGTTTTATATAATATTGTAATATTATTTTTAATAATAGGGGGTTCGAGAGCCATCGAATTTTTTTAAAAGGACCATCACGTAAGAAATTCTAAAAAAATTGAGAATAACTGCACAAAATGGTTCGGTACTACCAACAACCTTTCCATATTTTCAGCACATGAGAAATGGGATATCTGACACATCCAACATTTTTTTTTCAATACAAACTTTTCAAACAAATTAAATTATAAATTACTTTTGGAAGCAGTTACAACAACAATAAAACCAAGCAGTGGTAATATCGAGATGTTTATCTGCCGTTGCCGAAACTTATAATTCCGTTCAGAGTGAAAAGCAGGAAATTCAATAGCTACGTTGAAAGACAGTGCGAGAATCTTATACATGTATTATAACTTCGAGACTGAAAAGTTGATAGTTATATTTTCAAGTGGGAAAAGGCAAAGAAAAGTAAAAAAATTTGTAGTACACAATCAGGTAACTTGATGAAATGGAATGGTTGGAATTATTTATACTAGAAGATCAAAATATTAAAAAAATTACAATCAAAAAGTTAAGTTAAATCTATTTGTTTGATAAAGATACAGAAACAGTAGTAAGAATTGGACATAGGAGTCTGCAATTTACTGTCCCTATAAGCTTCAGACTCATAAGAAATGAGATGTACCCAAAACATTGACAGGTTGCAGTTGAAAATTCCATAGATTTAGATGTGCATAGCGTGGACATGTAAAATAAGAATTTAACATATATGCGGCATAAACTGTAAGACTTATTTTCTCCAAAATATATGCTGAGACTTTTTAGAGTACGACTCAACTACGACTTTACTAATCCTCGATAAATATATACTTTTAATTCAATAAAACAGCTTCACTAATAAATATTGTACTTTTGATGGGCGATCGAGCATAGTTCTTGAATTTCAATATTCACTTCTGACTAAACTAAAACTACGCTCTGCATAAGATTTAACAGTTTACTCCTACCATTATCCCTCATAGGTTCTACCTCTGAGCTACTTTATTTCCTACTCTTAATAAATTGCTCATAATTAATGTAAGCTTATTGAATTACCTATTAAATCTACTATAATAATTGCAGATGTCATAATTCATATATGTCTAATCACTTTTGCTTACTCGCCAGTCTTGGTCACAGCTCTCAATCTTTGGGCAGTCGGGAAAGCTTTTAATTCTTTCTCTTCACCCCTTTTTATGTCTTTCCTTCTACCCCTTTACTTCCAGTCCCCTTCCCTTCTCCTATTTCCTCCATCCTTCTATTTTCCCACTCTCCATCTATCCCCCTATTCTCTCTTCTCTCTTTCTCATCTGCCCTTGTCATATTTACTTGTTCCGCCACTCTCCTTCTTTTATTCCCTTCTTTTTATTTCCTCCACTATTTGTATTATTACTTCCATAACATTTCCTTCATATTCCAGACTTAACTTCCACTTCTCCCCTGTTTCTCTTTCACTCTCACTCCATATTATTCCCTCACATTCTTTCACCTAGTGGCTCCACTTTTCCTCTTCCCTCCCACATATTCTATACACTTTCGTTTTTGTTCATTCAGCCAATATTTATTTTCCCCCTTTTCATTCCCGTACCTAAACCTCGCAATCATTCTTTTCTCATACATGCTTATCCCTGGTAACAAATATTCACACATCCCTTTCTCATTCATTATCCATCTATATCTATTATTATACCTGCTACCTTCTAACTTTTCCACCCTCCCCTGTCTTTCCACGTCCTTCATTCTTTCTACAACCTCTCCCACCACCTATACGCCGACCATCCCATTCTGTCAATCACATTCAGTCTGCATCTAGTCCATTCATTCACCCATTCCTCCTTCCCTGCTTTTATCATTCCTTCCATATACACTTCCTTCATTATCCTCCATTAACACTTTCCGTTCAAAATTCACTATTCTCTTCACTCCTTTAATTCATACTTTGTATTCGCTTAACTCCTGCAAAACTATGCCATTAGGAGTGTTTCAAGGCAAACCTTACATTCTCTTCATACACCATACCTGCACCCTCTCTATCATTTCTCTTTCTTCCACCGCCCATACCTCTGCTCCATACATCATAATACTGTTCATACATACATTCATTATCTTATTCCTCATCCTCACCGATTCCCCAAACTTTCTCTCCCACACAATTCTCATTCTTTCTATAGATGCTCTTGCCTTTTCCGTCATCTCCTCAATATGGTCCTTATACCTTCCATTTTACGATAAAATATATCCTAGATATTTAATTTTCTTCACTCTTTCTATTTTACGCTATTTTACGCAGTTGGCAACCGTCATTATTAGTAGAGTTTCTAAATTGCATTTAGTATAGAGAAGAGAAATATTGAAATAACTGCATTCTTTCATCGGTCATTTTCCAATGTCAAGTTTTGGCTGGGCTTTTTCAAGGATAGATTCCTGAACGTAATCATGTAAGAAGTAGCGGTGGGCTTATTAGAAATTAATTGAAAAGTAGACATAAGGTATTCCAGTTCTAGTAAAAACTTAGTTCTTTTCATAAACCATAATTATTACATTGAGTGCTGTCTATGTTGGTAAGAAATGTAAGGTCTTGATTATTTTATTTAATTAAGGAATTCATAGCTGAGCGTAAAAAAACCAAACTAAATTTGTTTGTCTAAAACAAGACTACATTATGTCTACTTTTCAATTAATTTCTAATAAGCCCATAGCTACTTCATGTATGATAACGTTCAGGAATTTCTCATTGTGAAAGCCCCAGCTAAAACTTGACATTGGAAAATGACCGAGGAAAAAATGCAGTTTTTTCCTTTCGCGTGCGAACAAACATTTCTCTTCTCTATATAATTATATGCAATTTAGAAACTCTAATAATAATTACGGTTGGCAATTGACTGCGCTAGATGTATCTTTAATTAAAATCTTCTAATCCTAGCTGCATGTAAAAGGTTGCCATCTAATTTTCCTAATTTACTTGTTAATTTAATATTTACTTGAACCGCTATATCTCCGCTACAGGGCAGTATGTAGTAAATCTTCTTTTAAGAAATATTTTCCCCATAACATAATAACTCTTCATCTACCAAAATTGACATAAATAATTATATTAATTCATTTAAATAATTGATTTTTTATTAATTAGATAAGTTAATCAATTCGAAAACTGCATATTGATAGCATGAAATACCCAAGTAGCTTAAAAATCCAGGCAGGGTAGATAGGCCAATTCTGGCATAAGTGGAAGCTGTAATCAGTACCCTCTGTTTCAGCAGCAACATTGTCTAACAACTCTGTTTACTATACCACGCTGAGTTGCTTAAACTGATTTGAAAATCCTCTACATACTGAACATATGTACTATTACATGCAGTGTCTTTCAATTCTTACAATTAGCGTGTATAAACAAATACCAGAGATTAATTAGGGTGGTTAATAAAAAGAGACTTTCATTGTTACAGTTCTTTACATCTCGATTGTTGAAATGGGTTAACACCTATAATGATTCATCGCACTTAAGATATCATTTCGTCTAACTACCATCTACGTTCATTGAACTCTGTAATGGTGCATGTGTACATTATGCTAGAGGATTTTCAAATTATTTTAAACAAGCCAGCGTGATGCAGAAATCAAAGTCGTTAGATAATAATTCTACTAAAGTAGAGGGTTCTCATGAGGGCTACCACATATGCCAGAAATGATCAATCTGACCTGCCTGACTTTCTTCTAGCCTGCCTGACTTTTTTAAACTAATTAGGTGTTTCATGCAGTCAATGTAGTTTTCGAAATGATTAACTTATCTAATTAATAAGTACTAGTTATTTACTTAAAGTAATACACACTAATCAAATTATTTTTTAGTTTTGCATGGCATCATATCATAACATCTAGGTAAGCTTCCGTTTTATATTTTATCAATCTCATACACCCGATATAAAAAATATTAAAATATCTAGGTAAAGAAATGTAGGTAAACGTGAAATAAACCGTTTTGTTGTTTGTGTTAGGCGATTACTTGGCATCGCGGACTGTGTTGTAGACATATATCCAGCGAGGTAAAACAGAATGCTAGCTTTGAAACTTTTCGGGTAAACGAGATAAAAAAGATACTGGAAAACATATCCAGAAGAGTGGGAAAACAAGAGTTACATATACCATGTGAGTAACTGGATATAAGAAATGTTTTTTCAATGCATTAACAAGTGATGACAAAGAACATTGGGAATATTATTTAACTTAGCAATTCAACTCTTCCTTACTTTAGGGCTCATGCCTAAAAATAGATGATTTTTGGGAGGTTTTTTGCATAAGCTATAAAATTTATTGGGGTTAGTTTACATGATATTTTTATAAATATAACGCAATTTTTTAAATAAAAAATATTAAAAATTAAGCCAGATATGGCCATCCTCCTAAAGACCCTTTTTTAAAAACTTGTTTTGTTATAAGCACCGTTCGGAGCTGGATTAGCTAAGATCAAAATTGCCACAATATTAATTTAATATATTAAAATATTTGGTGAATGAACGAACGGTTCTCTTAAATATTGATTGGGACAAAATGGCGGACGTTAAAACTTAAAGTTTCGATGAAAATATAGCTCGTTTATCGTCAAGAAAAAAATACTATTCCTTCGTTCATTCACTAGCCAATTATATCTAAAATTAATGAACAAAGTTGGAAATAAATCGATCCTATAGTTTTCGAGATATCTTGCTCACCAATTTAGAACATGCGGTTTCCAGAAAAACGCGTTTGAAGTTTCAAGACAGGTGTGCACTTCAATAAGTCATAAATGCAACAATGAGAATTATTGAAGCTGTTGAAACGCAATACAGTATCTTTACGGTACTTAGTATATGACTCGCAAACTGGTAGAAAGCCCGGGCCTTAGTCATGCGCGCAACTACCGTATTATACCTGCTCCCAAATGTCGAGCGGAGCGTACTTTGAACGGCTATAACGTCCTCAAATTCAAACGAATTAACTTCAAATTTTCAGGAAATATTCTCCAAATGTTCTACTTACTGAAAACGGCAAAAATCAAAAATCGAATTATTTAAATTTATCCGGGATTGTACTCACTACATTGTTTCGAGCAAATTCTATAGCTGATCAAACACAACTAATTTTAATCTAGCAAAGTTTCTTTTCGCAAATTTTCAACTAAAATTAAATTTATCTTGATGTAAAAAAAAATGTATAAAAACATACAGAACATTGAATAACGCAGAACAAAAGCCTTTGTTTTTGCACAAAACGAAAGCTCAACCCTCAAGCGCTAAGGATTAAACCAACTTACGAGTTCAATACGTGTCTGTTAAAATATGATGTACTCTAAAACAAATTTGGATTTATGTTATACTATATCTAAGAATTTAAATAACTATAACACTTTAAAATCCTTTTTGCAATGAAAGCTCAATCAATATACCGTCAAATATTAAAAATTACATGAATTATATATCTACGAGGTATGATCAAATAATACGAGGAAATCATAAAATCATTCAAAGTTACACTGTGCTTGGTAGTTGATGTGTTTCTAATTCAATAAATTCAACAATCATGTCGCTCGTACAGCAAAATTTTGTGTGGTGCCCGGAGTGCCAGCCACCCAATACAGTATATTTATAAAACCGAATGGCGTAGATGATCAATATTGGTTTAAAGCTAACAATGTCGCTACATATTTCGGATATACAAATAGAGAGCAAGCAATAAGAACACATGTGATCGACGAGTGGAAGTGTTCATAGAATGAATTAATGAATGTAACAAAAAGTGACACGCTTTGCATACCATCAAATTGACAAGATAATTAGGCGGAGCCAGATCTGTACCGCTAATCACGGAATTAAAAAGGAAAGAATCAGTAGAATTTACAAAATCGGTATTTGACAAAAATTCTAGAAAATGAAGACAATGAACTTAAAATGAAAATGCTGTTTAGAATAATTAACTTGCGATTGCAAATAATACTAATGATTGCGAATGCAAACACTGAACGCATATTTGCTTTAGCAAAGCAAACATGTCAAGATCGTTTTAAGTCACCGGTTTGCTGATATTGCCCAAGACATTATTGCGAAACCATCAGAAACCCGATTACTCCATGAATTGCTGATTCATTCATCGAAATCTTCAGTCAAGTAAATGTTTAATAATGCTAAATCAATTTTCACTCATTGCCAACGTAGGAGTGTCTATAAAGCATTGAAATGACTATCACAGAAATACCCAAATGTCCAACCAGTATATAGTCAAAAGTATGTACCAAACGGAATTAATGTTTTAAATGGTTTAAAAGAGCAGCTCAATTTGCATCTAAAAATAATATAATTACTATAGCAGATGATAAGAATGTTAAATACGAGATTGCATTAAAAACATATTATAAATGTAATATCTTTTTATAAAATATTGTTACTATTATGTACAAATATTTATATCTACTTTAAAAACCAATTGTATTCTTTTTAACAGTTAAAACAATATTTTATAAAAATATATTATGATTCCTGGTAATATCTAGTTGCAATTTTTTTTTTCAGTCCTGTGTATGATTTCATAACAATTATGTAAAATCTAGTGACATCTATCGATAAATAATAGTATTGAATTTTTTAAACCGCCTCTGTATATTATTTTTATAACGACCCTCGTAAAATCTAGTTACAAATGTAGTTAAAAAATTTAGTTACAAATCTAGTTACATAATCTCAAAAAAATAAAATTTCAATTTTTTGAAATGCCCCTGTATATTATTTTTATATCGACCCTCGTACAATCTCTAAAGTTACAAATTTAGTTACTTTTTAATTCTAGTTAAATTTTTCAAATTTAAAAATTCAAATTTCGCGCCCATTCCCCCATCATACAGGAAATGTTCTGTCGTTATCCATATTGCATTTTCAATTAACAGCTATAAAAATTTATCCAATCACATTTCAATATTTTTAATATATTTTTATTCAAAAATTTTTGAAAACCCTTGTACATTAGTTTTACGCACATTTCTTTTTATGGACACTAACGCTCACGCCACGCCGCGCCATGAATTTGAATTTTCAAATCCAAATTTCGCGCCAAAAGTCCATACCGGAAATCCATACTGTCATCCGCCATAGTGCATTTTCAATTAAAAGCTGTCAAATGCGACACCAGTTCCTCAAATACCACTCCACGGAAAGGTTACAATTTTAGAGCGATTTTGGAACAGGTCATGGTGGCTTGTGGCTTCGGTAGAAAGAAGAGTAAGCAATTACTGATAGTAAAATCAATAACCCTAATAACACATTTCTAACACCCTGATAATACCACTCTGATAACATCAATTAATCTCGAATTAATGTGGTTCCAATGCTTAAAATAAAAGAAAAAGTGCAATGATCCAGTTAACGACTATATAGAAAAGCCATCAAATCATCATTAAAACTAAAAGATCTGGTAGAGAGTTTGAGATTTTTTTCCTCTAGGGGCTGGAATGGGTGATTGACGCCATTGAAATATACTTATATTCTAATTATTATATAACTTATTAACGTTGATTAATCCATAATAAAGTTCTTTATAATATGTTTTATTAAAAAATCTACTTCCTTATTTTGTTTTAACTTATTGCGACCAGTTTCACTTATATATTAAGCATCATCAGGCTAAAACTACAAAAAACAAAAATTAAATAATAATTAGATTAAAATAATTAATATTAACTTACATTTTACATAAAAGTATAGCATATTATAAATTAAGATCTAATTGTCTGATATTTTGGAGTGCCTGAGGGTTAGCTGATGAATGACGATTGTTAGGGGTACATGCTGTATATCTATGTAACAAACTCCATGTGTCATGATATCATGATATTTAAGAACAAATCATGATATTTAAGAAATCCAAAAAACAATTTATAAATTTACTACTAACAAGATACCTTAAATAACCATGAGCACTATAAGACCAATAACCGCATCATACAATACACCAACAACCACAATAGCACAATCAATTAACCAACAAAAAAAATTCAACAAAAAAATCAACTATAAACCCAGACAATAAACAACTCCATAGAATTAACAACAACATAAACCATCCAGGAAATAACATCATGCATTCATTCGACGTCACAAACGTTTACACCAAAGTAAGATCCCTATATACATACACCAAAGTAAGATCCCTTATAAGGTAATAATGTATTACATATAATATATTAAATATTGGCGAATGCTTCGGATGGTTCAGGTTGCATTCACTGGTTGCCATTGCCATCTTACCTTGTTTTGATAGAATATATTGGCGAATGCTTCGGGGTCGATTTGCAGGTACTTTTTATTCAATTCGCGACATAGACAAACCGTCTAGGTCCTGCCTCCAGCGATGACGTCGTTAGACACCTGTCATTTAAAAAACCAATATGGTGGTTGAAATAAGTAAATGCTACATAGAGTAGATGCTATTTAGAAAATTTTGAGTACCCTATACCTCTATGCTATACTTTTAAGTAAAATCTAAGTTAATATTAATAATTTTAATGTAATTATTATTGAATTTCAGTTTTATGTAGTTTTAGCCTGATGATGGTTAATATATAAGTGAAATCGGTCACACTAAATTAAAACAAAATAAGGAAGAAGATTTTTTAGCAATACTTTATATTATATAATTGTTTCATATATGCAGTTCCACTGAAGATGTTCAATTAAAAGCGAAATCTGTCATGGACTTAATAAAATTTAATATGAGCATAAAATTATTTAATAATTAAATTTATAAAATCTTATTATATATACATATAACACTGAAATAAGAATAATCTTCATAAATAAAACGATATTGTAAAGCCGTCAATTAAAATCTCCATACGCAGAAATGAAGGTCTCAGAATCATTTCCCTTAGTTATTTCCATGTATTTAAATCCATACGTGTAGAGCAAAATCGTGTATTAATATAGCACTAATCAGCTAAACTAGACAGGTGAATCACAGCGTATAGTAATAAAACGACAAACATGGATAGAGATAGAGCTAGTTAAATTATAAAGGGACCAGAAAGAAGAAGAATATACGACGATCATGTGTTCGAGAGTGTGAGGTTATCATCGAATTGAGGCGCCACGATGTCGCCTCACTTTCGTCAGAAAGAGAAATTGTAATTTCGTAAATAAGAATGTATTGTATTTTAAAGAAGTGGTAGTTTAAAAGTATATTTTTCCGTCTACAGTGTATGTAACTGTTTTGAGCTGAGTACTTGAATATTCCTACTTTGTTGTCGTCAATTGTCAAAAATTAACTTTAGGAATGTAGAAAATATTTATTTTTGGAGAAGCTTTGTGTCGTAAAGCTTATACGTGGAGAAAAATGTTTTTAATATGTAATGGTATTGAAAATTAAGTAAAACTTATAAAAATTGTAAATAGGCTAACGCCAAGAACAAAAGGAGTCCTCATCGCAAAACGAGCATTCCTAAATAGCATGACAAAATTTGCTGTTCTCTACGGAGTTCGCATTTGAAACGATGCAATGGATCTGAGCAGTACAGCCGTTATAGAAAAATTCATCGTATACCGCTACAGCATAGAACAGTGATGCCAAACCTTTCTCAGAAGTGGGTCAAATTTTGTTCATTACTTTTTAGTGCTAGCTCGTGGGTCACTTGGAAAGGAAGAGGAGAGGATGGTTAAAAGCTACTTTTTTTTCGTCCTCACATTGAAAATCATCTAAAAAGTTTAGTTTACTTTTTGTTATACATTTACTTTTGCAACTGAAGAACAAAAATAAAGTGATGAGCAACGTCAAAAAATTGATATAAATGGGGTGATACCATGAATCACCGCACCAGGTAACACAATTCCCAGTCGGCAGTCGCCACTGCATTATTTTATTGAAATTATGTTTATTAAATTATTAAACACTTCTAGGCGCATGCGACAAGGCTGCAATTTCCAGGAAATAACATTAGTACACCTGCGTACCCCGTTCTACGATGCAACAAATATGTATGCGCGTCAACTTTATGACAAGCTGTCATGAGGCATACACGGTTCGCGACAAAAGGACGAAACATTACATTTTATGACCATGTACGTTATACACCGGTGTAGTGATACGATAGAAAATCAGCTAATTAATGTCCACTTGGAAATATTTTTTTATTAATTCGACATTAGAAAGTCTATTTTTT
This sequence comes from Adranes taylori, assembly GCA_009867245.2. Lineage (NCBI taxonomy): Eukaryota > Metazoa > Arthropoda > Insecta > Coleoptera > Staphylinidae > Adranes > Adranes taylori. The sequence continues at coordinate 10,720 of WYDF02261607.1, forward strand.
TAATATTTTTTATTGTCTGTACTCTCTTTTATGATATCAAATCAACGCGTGGGTCATATAAATAGCCTGCGTCGGCCAGTGTCTGACCCGCGGGTCATAGGTTCGCAATCACTGGTCTAGAAGAATGTATCGTCTTCTTCATTTCATAGTTGCTATCCCTCCACTGAGACTGGTCGTGCAAGAAAGAAATAAATGTATACAATAAGAAGAAAAGTACATATATTCAATATGATTCAAACATTGTTATGTAAACATTCAGTATTTCTCTCACTTTTTCATTTTATATTTTTGCAATCTTAAATGTTCTAGCAGATTCTCACGAGAAACCTATTTCAAATACCAAAAGTTTAAAATTAAGCTTTTATTCAACTGTGATTTATCACATCTATTCCGCACTTCGCTCTTATACACGGATATTTGATATCTGCACTCAAAATTGTCTGACCCGTTGCTTATCTTCTATTAACATTTTCTATCTACTTCACATATTAATTGAATGACACTTCTTAGGTTTTTGCTTTGCAACAAACTAAGGTTTACTCTATTTTGTTACCGGCTGAACAGCCTCAAACGAAAAGAAAAGAGATAAATGTATAAAACAATTAAATAACGACGCTTAATTAATTCTACGAGTCCTATTATGTCCGACTTTCCTTTGTTATTCTTTCGCGCTTGTATAAAGGGATTGGAAACATATAAGCACCTGCAGATTTTGTGAGATAAATTCGATACAAAAATACATTGCTGTCCAAATAATCAAAATAGTGTATGGTTCATTACACGTGCGTCTAATTCTAAAGTGTTTTAAACACACATACGCTGACCAATATAAAATTATAAATCCATATACAGACCGATATTCAGACCGTTATTCGCGTAAAAAGCTATATCTGTTATGCAATAAATATATCAGAATTATTGCATAACAGATATAGATATTTTGATAGCTACATGGTGTCATACCGAACTAGAAGACAGTTTTTCTTATATTATGTATTTTCACATAACCGACCCGAATTGTTTTTATGGCCTAACGTACTTTCTTATTTCAAAAATATTCAAACGAAATTTCTTATATCAGCACCTTTCAAAATATTTTTGTGGCGTAAGGAACTTTAATGTAAATATTTAAATGAGAAAGTAAGTAGTATTTAATGCTTGCAGTAACAGAGATTTTTAATTAGATAGTGCTAATTTCGAAAATTGTAAATGATAATGAATTATAAGAAGATAAAGAATTAAGAGAAAAATTATTAATTAGCTTGCGGAGGCAAATAGCGTACTGATACAATACCCACAATTCGATGTAATGATATCTTGCGCCTATAGTTGAAAAAAGAGAGGGTGTTGAAAAAGGCTACCTCTATACCAGAAACATGTTTCAATTTATACAAATATAATTCCTTATCATTTCCAATTTTCAAAATTAGCACCTATCTAATTAAAAATGTGTCTTACTGAAAACACTAAATACCACTTACGTTCTTCATTGAAATATCGTGTTAGTACATACTCTAATACTGAAGATGAACTACAGATGTTGTTTAAGGTGTTGAGATTTTATTGTTGAAGTATCCTTTCAGTTAAGATCACTGTAGACACAACTTTGGCCATCTTTAAGGTAGTCCGACGTTTCTCAGAAAAAGAACCCAATGGAAGTATTATACAAGGCGAACTTTGATAGTTAAAGTCCCTTGCTTCTTTGGTTAGATAAAACGCTTTAATAGTTCATCTCAAATTGTAAGTGCTAATTCGTCCAAATGCATTACACACAGCTAATACAATGCATGATATCAAAAGCAGTGTCCAGCGAATAAGTTTATATACAACATCTTAATAAATGGGAATTAGTTTGCGGAGGCAAATAGCGTACTGATAGAATACCGGACTCGCAATTCGATGTAGTGATATCTTGCGCCTATATTTGGAAACAGAGAGGGTGTTGATAAAGGCTACCTCTATGCCAGAGGCACGTGTCCACCTTGACTCAATTTTTAAAACTAATTCTTATAATTCCTTATCATTTACAATTTTTGAAATTAGTAGATATCTAATTAAATATTTTTAAACAAAAGCGTAACGATTTTTGAGCTCTCAAAAGCCTCGCACAGCTTAATAGCAGAGAGACGCAATTCTGTACTGAGAACGAAATTCAAGGTAGTGATTTTTGTATCTTGCAGCGAGAATTTCGCGTTTTTCTTCGCAATCGTTTATAATAAAATGTCCAGACCTATTTTTTGGTCAAGTTTTTCGCGGCCCTAAAAGCGGTTTGTGCAAAGTAGCGTTAACGTCTATATTAATCTAATTACTTTTTAAAATCATCTTTCAAATAAAAACTAAAATCAAAATAATCAACTATCAAATCAAATCGACGTATCTCAGCTATGTATTATGCTCCTCATCAAGCAACACACCCTTACTGTTCAGCATAATCTCTCGATTCCTGTGATTTTCACTTTTCTTTTCTTTTTTCGTATTTATATATTTTCTAACTCTCCCTATACCCACTAACCGTGTCTTCGATACAACCAGGAGAAAGCCGGTGTCAACGAAGTTAATAGAGAAGTCAGGATCAACGAATCAAATTCATCAACTGGTCAACCTCATCAACGAGTCAAAGTCATCAACGAATCTACATCATCAATGAATCAACCTCATCAACGAGTTAACGTCACTAACGGATCGACATTGCCATACCAAGCAACCAATTCGACCCCCACAGCCAGATCGTCTCCATTCGCTCGTGCCTACACACTTCGTTTCTTTTTACTTGATGACGCAATTCAACAACTCCGATTCCAAGTACTGGCTGAACGATTCCATGCAAATTTAATCCGATCAACACCATCGTCATAGCATCCGAATTTTCAAAAAACAGTCATAACAATTATCATTTCATATCTAGTTCGCTCATATTTTATCTTTGCTTTTTTTTCGAATGAAGAGAGCCGTCCTAACTACTCTTGCATTGTCATTAATTTCAAACAATAGGTTAGTCCATTTAATGAGAGCGGTTAAAGTCATATAATTTATTATAAATGCGAAGGACAATTAATGTAAATATTTGAAGCAAGCATACAACAAAAAATGTTTGCTTCTCGCCCCGAAATAAATATCTAAATTAAATCATGAGTAAGTTAAATTGTTGAATAAGTATCGGTAGTTAGATATGTGGCATAGTAGTGTACAGTCTTGGATTAAATAATGAAATAATTCATCTAACTTTGAATTCTTAGAATAAAATATATTAAATTGTGTAGGTAGCCAGTTTATTTATTGAGTTAAATTAAATTGAAGTGAAATTAAGTAATAGGGTGACGGTGCGTGATCTATAAAATAAGTTTGTGATAGCAGGATTCACGAAAACTGTAAGTAGAATAATTTTATAAATAATTTGGGAATCAATTTGACGAGAATTGAACGCCATGTTTATTAATTTATTTGCACGCCATAATTGATTACAATTTTTTTTAATTATTTTGGTGAAGCGTTATTTATTTTGAATGCACAAATTATAACTTTGTTCGCATATACGCATTTCTGAAATCATTCTCTATACATTTTGTTAAGACTATGCAACTCTTTTATTCAAAGCATTGCCTTGATTAAGAGAGGCAATTTGCTGTTGATAGGGTTGCGCAGAATTTAATAGTCTAGTCCAAAGTCTAATGGAAAAGTCTAAGTGTTTTATTTTAAATGGTAATGGGAAGCTAGAAATTATAACATCATTTCATCGTAGATAGGTAAAATGAATAGCATTTTGTAGTTAGTGTACGAGCAGATCCAGTAGGGTAGGAATAAATCGCTACGAACCCGATGAAAATAATTCTCTCTTTACTGTCACGTTGGGAAATTAAACACATGCCCCCAAATTTAAACACAACAATATGAAAAATGTGATGGTTGGCCCATCCATAAATGTTTATTGATTATACAGGTATTCTACACTACAAATTCTATTCACCAAGTCACACTGTCAAAGAAATATTATGTTGAAGTTTCCACATAAATGATTAATTCAAAATTTTTACCAAAACATTGTATTAATTGCGCAACCTACGGATTTGTTAATTTTTCTAAAAATAAAAGAAAGTTTGAAATTTTAGCGACATAAAAAAAGAAACGCAGAATGAGAGAAAATCAATTCCAAAGAGTACATTCAAAAATTGTTTTGAAGATTAGAATTTATGTTATGTAAGTGCGTTATATTCCAGCGGAAGTACTTTCAATAGCACATTTGCATCGATTACATAGTATTTGATTAAAATAATAGTTCTTATACATATTAAATATTTTGCAAAGTTCAAAATTAACTCTATTTAATATAGCTTACGAGTTCTTAATTTTCAATATATAATCTAAAAATATTATAATTTTGCGAAAAGATAAATATAATAATGTTGCCCACAGAATTAAAATTCTTAATTAAAAAGTTACTAGAAAATTACGAATCATTAATTGTGAATCTCTGAAGCGTTCCACATTAAATGATTTTACATATCATATACAACGTACTACACAGATACAAGAATTGGAACTAGAAACTTTAAATATTTATAAATTGAAATATAGAACTTGAAAAAAGATTGTTAGATTTCAATTTAATGTTTAATTATTTAATACTAATGCGACTTTCTAGTATTTGGCATTTTATTTAGCGCATATAGTAATCATTCTTTTCAAATTCAATTTACTTAAAACGTTTGTGCGATAATAAATTTACATTGAGTGCTCGGAGGATACTAGAGCATCCAAAACAATTTTATTAAACAAGAAAAAAAGGATAAAGATTATATCGCGAGTGGCGCGCCATTTTTTGCATTTTAAATGCGTCTGGATATGATAGAGTTCTGATATGTCATGTGCTAGTAATGCATGTATTCATTCTTTTTGTTTTTTGGCTTTGCCGAAAGTTTTTTTTTTCGGTTGTTTCCATTTTATCACGCCATTATGACAGATGACTAAACTTTATGCTCGAATATGTAAATTTTTATTTTTTATGCGCTGGATGATGCTGTTCCTTTGAAATGTGCGTGCTCTTTGCGTATGCGCTTATTTTTTTAACCCAATTATTCCAATATATTACGGATTTCTCGATTTTTTCGTTTTCTCTCAATTATTTATTACCAACATCTTTGTATGAAACCTTTACTCGTTCTTTCCCTTCGAAATTGTACCAGCAAAAAATGCTTCACAATCTTTCCATCCATAATCAATACCTAATTAATAAAGTACATACTCCATCAAATTTAATTTGTTACGTAAAAGGAGTAGACAATGTAAAAAAGAGTAATCCTTTCGCGACACGTTTTTCCCTTCAAAATTACATTATCAACTAAAATTGCTTTACATTCTATCAATCAATAATTAATTCCTGATTAATGAGGCACATACTATATCAAATGTAAATGATTTGAAGAAGGAAACGAGAAGTCAGTAAAGAAAATTACTTACAACATTTTCATCAATAATCAGTGTCTAAAAAAAGTGCTTTACAATCTTTCCATCCATAATCAATGCCTAATTAATTAGGCACATACTCAATTTAATTTAATTTGTTACGCAATAGGAGTAAACAACGTGAAAAAATAATAGTTTCGCTATTGGTTCTTTCCCTTCAAAATTGCCTCAGCAAAGAAAATTATATTACAATCCTTCCATCAATAAACAGTGCCTAACTAATAAGGCACATATTCAATTAAATTTAATTTCCTACATAACAAAAGTAAACAAAACTAAAGGATTAATCTCTTGTGATTAGTTCTTTCCATTCAAAACTATGTCCTAAACAAAAATTGCTTTACAATTTATCCCTAAACAATCACTGCCAAATTAATAAATCACATACTCCATCAAATTTTATTCGTTATGTAAACGAAGTAATTTTTTTACCCCTCATTCTTTCCCTTCAAAATTGCGTTAGCACAGAAAATTAATTTTCAATCTTTTCATCAATAATTAGTGCCTAATTAATAACACACATACTCCATGAAATTAAATTTCTTACTAAAAAAGTAAACAAAATTAAAATACTTGTTCTTTCCCTTCAAAATTACGTGATCATCTAAACTTGTTTTGCAAATCATCCATTTATTGCCAGTTCCTAATTAATAAGGCACATACGCCATCAAATATAAACTTGTTAAGTGAAAGGAGCAAACAAGGTAAAAAGAATAATCCTTTCGCAACTCGTCCTTTCACTTCTAAATTGCGTCAGCAAAAAGTGTGTTACAATATTTCCATCCATAATCAATGCCTAATTAATAAGGCACATACTCAATTCGTAAACAATTTCCCTTCAAAATTGCCTCAGCAAAGAAAATTACATTACAATCCTTCCATCAATAAACATACTAATAAGGCACATATTCCATCAAATTTAATTTCTTATATAACAAAAGGAAACAAAATTAAAGCATTAATTTCTTGCGATTAGTACTTTCCCTTCAAAAAAACGTCAACTAAAATTGCTTTACAATCTATCCATCAACAATCAGTGTGAAATTAATAAATCACATACTCCATCACATAAAATCACATATATAAAAATCACCTATTTAATTTGTAACGTAAAAAAGTAATTCATTCGTGACTCATTCTTTCCCTTCAAAATTACGTTAGCAAAAAAAAATCCTTTACAGTTTTCTATCAATAATTAGTGCCTAATTAATAAAGCACATACTCCATGAAATTAAAGATATTACATAAAAAATTAAACAAAATAAAAAGACTCGTTCTTTCCCTCCAAAATTACGTGATCATCTAAAATTGTTTTACAAATAGTCCATTAATAATCAGTGCCTAATTAATAACGAACATACTCCATCAAATGCAAATTTCTAACGTGAAAACAGTAAACAACGTTATAAGAGTAATCCTTTCGCAACTCGTCTTTTACATTCTAAATTGCGTCAGAAAGAAAGTGCTTTAACATCTTTCCATCCATAATCAATGCCTAATTAATAAGGCACATACTCCATCATAATTTGTTACGTAATAGGAGTAAACAACGTGAAAAGTAATGCTTTCACGGTTGGTTGTTTCCCTTCAAATTGTGTCAACCACTGAAATTGCTTTACCGTCTATCCATCAATAATCAATGCCTAATTAATGAAGCACATACCATATCAAATTTAATTTTTAGATAAAGTAGTAAAAGGACTATTTTTTCGCGACTGGTTCTTCTCCCTTCAAAATTAAGTGATCATCTAAAATTGTTTTAAAAATTACCCATTAATAATCAATGCCTAATTAATAAGGCATATACTCCATCAAATGTAAATTTGTTACTTGAAAGGAGTAAACAAGGTAAAAAAAGGATAATCCTATCGCGACACATCATTTGCCTTCTAATTGTGTCAGCAAAAAAAGTGCTTCACTATCTTTCCATCTATAATCAATGCCTAATTAATAAGGCACATACTCCATCAAATTTAATTTGTTACGCAATAGGAGTACACAACGTGAAAAAGTAATACAATTGCTATTGGCTCTCTCTTTAAAATTGCGTCAACCACTAATATTAAATTTCATGTTTTCGCCTTTACACTGAGGCTTCTATGAATAACTCAGTTGTTTGTAGTGAGTGTTAAGGTCACTCAGTGTGTAATATTGATGATTTTGAAAATAAATCTTACTATCTATACTTGAAAAAATCATCGCACCTGGGGATTGATGCTAAGTTTGTTAACTAATGTGCTGGTATATAACGATTGTCTGTGTTCTGAAGTCACATTCTTTCGTGAATAGTCGCACGAGCAGGTCACTTGACAGAGATATCTTACAGCTAACTAAGCTGCCCCGATATCTCATTGCGGGGAGGCGACACGCAGAAGCACAGCAGGCGTACAATAACATTTTCGAGAACACGACACGGTGAGAAGACAGCAGGCGACAACCAAGGGCGCTAATTGACGTCACGCAGTTAGAGAAAAGATAGGCGAAGAAACGAACAGCTACCTGCGACACAAAAGCTTATTTATAAGTTAACCACAAAGATCGCTTTTAAATACTCGGAAACACGGAAAATCCCACCCCCCGCTCCTCCAAACACCACCACCACCAAAAATACATCGCGGGCACGAAAAACTCTAGACCCAGAAATGGGTCAGACAAGAGCCATTGAGAGCTTACAAAAGCTCTAAACTATTAACGACCAGGCCGCCTCAAGGCGACCCCCGCTTGCCTGCAAAGGCAACTAAATCCCAAAGGCCTAAAAAGCCGACAACCTCATCTGCAGGTTCCGCACCTGCAAACAACAACACCCGTAACAAGGTGCAAACCCAAGCAAAAACAACCTCAATTCCTTCCCCCACCTCCAGACCAGCCTCATCATGTTCGATCACGCATATTTGGACGCATGATCGAACAAGCGTCCAAATAAATAGTATATTTTAAATGCCATGTTTTTTAAAATGGTAATTTTAATTTCATCTCTTCTAAATATGT
>WYDF02261618.1:0-19167 GCA_009867245.2 Adranes taylori
TAAGCATAGAACAAATATTGTACGAAATATTTATATTAGTTGTTTTATTTCAACAAAATTTTATCATGTATTTTACTACAAATAAAAAAAAATTGTAGTAAAATACATATTAAAAATATTTGGGTGTTTAAATTTATTGAATTATTTGATCATTCTTTGCTAAATTTATAAAATGTTAAAAATTTTAAAAATTATAATTTTAATGAAAAGTTGAAACTCATTTTAATTTTTTTTTAGTTAACATATAATCTTTTGTAGTTATTAAATAATTTTCTAACAAATTTAAATATAATTTTTTAAATTTCTGATATTGTAAACTTTAAAATCAAACTCAAGTGTAAGACTCTTCTCAATGAATATACTCTTGTCCCGTTTTTATTAGTGTGAATCTATAGCTTGTCCTCTAACTTCTCTACTATTATACTTTTTTAACAAAATTGAGTAAAAGAAAAAAAAAATGTTCATATATTGTATATTAATTAAGCTCTTGCACTTATTGTTATATACAAGCAAAATGTATTACAGATTCTACACTGTAATATAACAGTTACAGTATCATTTTATTTATTTCATACATTTTATGTTTTATTATATAATCTTAATCAAAAGTAAACATTGTGTGTAAAGTATATTTAAGAATTATTACTACAACAAATATCAGATAAGTTATATTTTTAAATACATTGGCTACTCTGTCTCCACCAGCAAAGAATCCAGGCATTTAAAAATTACAACCAAATTAAATACTAAGGTCAATCCAACTTGCAAATAAATTTTATATAGGATTTTTGTCACGTTTCGCTTCTTTATATTCTTTGTCATTTATACACTTAATTTAAAAACTTGCTTTAATTATGATGATGTAATTACAGTTGTAGGAAATATTAATGACAATGATAACATTGAACCTTAATATGGAAAGTTAATTTGATGAAGTTACTACGTACGCTTAATGAAATATTTTCATTAACTAAATTTGATCAAGAATTTATTAGACTTAAAACTTAAATCAGACCAGATTCCTAATATTACTAAGTTAATATCTTATTTGTAGAGTTGATTTGTTGATGTTGAATAAGTTTTTAGTATAATGACAAACAACAGGAGAGATGAGCTAAACAACCATGATTAAATTTAATAAAATCAGAACTTTAAATCACTTTAAATTTTGATTTACCTTGTAAACATTTTTTTAATTTTGCAAAAACGAGGGAAAAGTATAAATAATACTTATATATAAACGTCTAACTTTGTCCGTCCTTCTGTATGTCGTATTTGTGTCTAGAACGCTTTTGATTTTATTATATCAAGCATTATATCACTCATATTGTATTTGGGCAATGAACATATAGAAAAGTCACGCGCAACAAATACATAAATTGATCATATGTCACGGCAGATATATCATACCAAACACTAAATGCAAAAATTGTTAGAAATAAGTTAGTTGCGACAAAAATTTTTAAATTAATTTAAAATTTAAAAATATTAAAATAACAATATATTTGTTATTTTTAAATTAATTTAAGAATTTAAAATAAATTCCTGGTTCATACTGTAAATATATATAAGTGGGAGTTTAGTGATTTATTTGTTGAGGCAGTTGATATAAACTGTTCCGAGAGAGTAAATTCCCTCGTTGTATCCCATGTGAATGCTATTTATTGTCCAGATAATTAATGGAAACCGTGCAGATGAACGAAATACGAAATATTTTGTATGAGTATAATAGAAACTATAGAAATTTATTATTGATAATTACAAATTGTACAAAATAATAGCTAGGTTGTATAATTTTAATAACATGTGGTCTATTAACCATAAAATACCATTATTCGGTATCAATATATTTGTTATATAGATTATTACATAAATAAACAAAAAGCGAGTAAATTTCATTTAGTGTATCAATTAACTAACTATCGTCAGAAGTTTTACATGATATACGAGGTATGATCAGATAATACGTAGAATTACACTATTCACTAGTTCGCAATTGGCTAGATGAAAACTCCCCCCACCCCCCTCATTTCAATTTATGGTTGGAATATAATTTTCTCATTCATCAGTTCGCTTGCATAGTTTGCCGGAAAGCTAAAAGGTTCTCGCAACAGAGTTATGCTGCCACTTTTTATTCTTCTTTTGATAGAAAGTTCTTCTTTAATCTTATAATTTTAGAGAAAAGTTTTTCGACGAGGTGATTGCAAAGTTTCCAAATTTTATCATGCTATTGATAAAATATTCACAACAATGGAAATAATGTTTTAATTAAGGTTTAATTTTAATTAAAATGTACGTTCTGAAGTATGAAATTTTATAATTTGTTTTCGGCAGCATTCTCTGTTTACGCGATTATGTTCTCTTTCATCCGTCGCATTGAAATATATACATACATGCGAGAAAGTTTTAGAGATGTCCGCCGTGATAATTAGATAATATGTTGTTGGTTTTCCAGGTTATGCTTCGCGTATCACTAAAAGCTCATCTGAAATATTTGTGGTTTCGGCGAAGACTGGAATAAGTTAATTTTGGAACAGTTTCTTAATGATGTTGTGCTCAAATTATTTATTGTGTTGCATCACAGTTCGAACTGTGACTTGCTGATGTTGTCCTAATAAATTTTGGTGTTTGAGTCAGTTTCGACGCATTTGTAGATACATTTGTGTTCTTGTTCTACACTGTTCTGCAGGGGCGACGAGAGTTAAGGTTGGGCCCGGGGATAATTATTCATCATGGGCCTCACAATAAGAAAAAATGTTATAATACATTTATATATCTATTCCTTAGCTACCTACTACATTTACATATTTATTATTGCACAAAACAATTTAAATACAACAATATACTTTATGTTATATTCGTGCTTTTCTGATTTTTTGGATGGGAACATTTGGATCACTTAATCGAAATCTATTTCTCTGGCTACACATGTTTCAACAGACAAAGTCCCCAAACTGTTTACACGATTTTGGCACATAATAGATCTAAATGTCAATGTGTTTTAAATTCTTTCCAGTACACTGAATGATCTTTATGCTTCAACTACAGTTACAGGCATTGTACAGAATATTCTGACTGGAATGCATATATTCGGAAATAATATTTCTATCTGAATTTCCCGCAACTCAATTGCGCCTTTCGCAACCAATTGCGCATAGTTTTTTTTTCTCTCAAAAATTTGCCGAATGTATACTTTTCAAATGTAGTACTTTATCTACAATATTATTAGATATATCCCAAACAAACCACTCCACTAAAAGTGCAGCATTCTTCTTTAGTTCTACTACATTCTTCTATAATATCATTAATATGTAAGTAATTCCATAAAAATTCAAATAAATTACATAAGTCATTTACTGCTTTCCATCGCCATGTTAAGTTTCCGATTACACTATCTATAATTTGGTAAAATTTTTAAGCTTTAAACGAAACTTCAGTACTGAATTCGTAATCATTATGATTTAGATATTCAGTTGAAAATTGTTTTCGTACTTTACGTCTTTTTTCTTCTAAATTTGTGCAAGATATTTGTAAATTATCTGCAAGAAGTTTGCATTCAGCAAAAATTTCAGACCACTCTTCTCTTAACTAAGTCTTTTAAATCTGAGAGTAGACTTTGATGTGTTTCTTCAAAATCGATTGTTGCGTTTCCTTCTTGTAAAATTTTATTTCTATAATCTATTAGCTTTAAAACTTTAAACCAAACATTTGCTAAATTTGCAAATTGCTAAATTTGCAAATGGATTTATTGCATCTTTTCTTGCAGACCAACGTCTGGTTATGGGTTAGCTGCTTCTTCACATGATAACCAGCCCTTACGTCCTCTGAGATTGAATTGACCTGATTAGTCGCGAGTCCGATGGAGATCAGCGTAGAATCCGATGAGGTGTAATATGTCCAGATAACAGACACTCCCTAAAAGTTAACCGGATGAGCGCCAGTACCTATGTACGGATAAGTTCACAGGATGTGCATATTAGTTAAAACTTCATATAACAAGACAACCATGATTTATTTTAAAATATTTGTATCAAAATTTTAACACCATATAACTAAATATAAGTATTTGATAAGAAATAGCATAAAAGGTGAGATACGCCAAAATAACAATTAAATTTGTACATGTGGTTTCACATGATTTGGATCAAAATCCCTGGAGGACTCAGCTTTGCTAGTTTTTTTATCAGTTCAGGACACACCAAACAGAGGACACAAAAGCAAGCAGCAATGTCAAAAACCGAACTAGTTGTAATTCCCAGTGGCATTATAAACCAACTGCAACCCCTGGATGTTTCCAGTAATAATACATTCAAAGCCCTGGTGAAAGAAGAATGGAACAGGTGAATGCAAGGAGTTGATTCAAATCTGACACCTACCGAAAGAGTAAGGAAATCAACAATAGAAGAAGATAGCAAGTGGATTGTTATAGCCTGGAATGGTGTCATGAAGGAAGTTATTACCAAGTCACTCAAGAAATGTGAGATTAGCAATGCCATAGATGGCACTGAGGATGATGAAATTTATAAAGAAAACGACTATGATGACAATGATAATGAATTGAAGAATGTTGCTGATGATAGTGATTCTGGAGTGGCTAAGATTCCTGATGACAGTGACAAAAAGTTTACAGCTTATTATAATTTCAAGCTTATTACAATCAATAAAATTTGTTGAATATTTTTTTTTATTTTGATTATGCGAATAGAGTTTCTAAAATATAAGGGGTCGTTATATATGGGAGATCGTTATACACGGGTCGGTGTTGCTAAAGTCGGTGTTACGGAATTATAACTATCTGCGTGAAGTATGACAATTTCATCATTATCAGAAATAAGCACTATAAACATAAAGAGTATATCACAATAATTTCTTTGGGTTTTTTATGAAAACTCAGGAATGCTTGGTGAAACATATATGCATGCAAGAAAATACCTAACGTGGATGCACAGAAAATACCTAAGAATCAGTTACAAAACTTTAAACATATGAATAAAGTTAAATTTTCAAGAACTGTGTTTATTGACGACTGCGGATTTGCGACAGAAAATAATTTCGAATTAATAACCTTTGGTTGTTATTTAATCACATTGTTCACGTTGAATAAACTTATCAATATACGTAAACTCTTTTGTTGGCACAAATGAACTAACGTACGACAAGTGTTCGTTTCGGACAAGTGTTCACATTGTGATTTAAATGGCCTGTGCCTGGCCACGTCCTGACAAGGAGCAAAACTCCGAAACAAACGACCGTCGTAAATAAGTTTATTTAGTAAGTGCAAACAATAAAGTTCACGTATATTGAAATGTTTATTCAATATGAATAATGTGATTCAATAACAATATTACAACTTATTTTAAAAAATACATGACATTGATGGATAATTAATTATTTAAAAAAAAAATTAATGTTGCGTATAAAAAAATTTGATATATTGATTTTTTGTTATATTTTTACTCTAAAGGTTTAACATTCATCTCGGCTGAAGTATCTGACCTAAGAGACTTGAAAAGAATGAAGGCAGACAAAGAAAATGAAACAATATTAGCTTGCAAATATTAAAGCGTGATTAAATATTAAATTATTAAAATAGAGAAAATCGCGAAATCATAAAAAATTTAAACGTATATTTTATGGAAATAAAAATTTTCTGTTTTACCTTTACAATGAAGAGCTGAGATATTTTCAAACCTAGAGACAACACCCATTTATATCTTTAGTCATTTGTGTGTGTATAAAATATTTTGTATGATAGTTTTTTTTTTGTTAAAGATTACATAAGTATATAGTAGAGATACTGAACATTAGCAATCGATTCCATATTTCAAGAAACTAATATCGAAACGGATAAACATATATGTCGATTTATATTTGGCTTTTATGAAAATCGAAACGATTTTTCCTTAATTCTTTTCTTTCTGTTGTTTATATGTTTCCTACCAATCGTTTAATACAAACTAAAAATAATTTCTAACTGCATCACACATACACATAGACACAGTTGCTGTACCGACCGACTTTGACCTACTGAAAAATTTATAACGCTTGGTATTTATTTTTTATTACTGGACTATATTTAAACATATCGCATTTGTATGATTGTATGTAGCATTACACACTATCAGTCTAGTTTACATCTAAGGCATCAAACATTAAAAAAATCGAGCTAAAGGGTTTTGAATGGACATCAATTCGTCATTGGTTAAGGGCTCCAATTATCACTGCTCAATTTTTCTTGTTTTTTTTAACAGATTCCATTAAGTAGCCATCCTTCATAAATTTTGGGTAACTAAACACTAAACGCCCTGATTCAGTTTTGAGTGTTTACATTTTACATATAACAGCTAAAGAATTTTAGAATTACAATACCTACGTAAATTTAAAAATAAGAAAAAGAAATAAAATTAAAACTATCGTTCTTGATAAAACTGCTATCGACTCAACGTCGCTGCTTCTGTGATCTAACGGTTGTTAAAACCAGCTCCATGTAAAGAGGTAATTTATGTTTGCACGAAACGACCATTGACTACTGCTATACAACTATACTTTAAGTCGGAGACCAGGATAAAGCACTGAGACTCGTTTTGATAATTTTGAAAAAGAAAATCCATGGAAAGCAAAAAATTTTGACTAAAACATAGGTGATGTGGGGAGTATTGAGAAGAATACTTGGAGTGACAAAGTCAACACCGTCAGCAAGGTATGGGAGAAAGGTTATGGCGGATGAGAATGTGAGATTGGTGAAAATGGTTTATTTGAAGAGTCAGGAGGATAAAAGAATGGGTAGATAGTCGAATCAATGGATAAAAGAGAAAAAGAAAGTATATGAAAGAATAGAATGGTCGATGAAAAGATGGTCTGAGAAAATGTATGACTTGGACAAAACTGTAAATGAAGTTGAGATAAGAATGAATGATATTGAAGTGCAAGAAAGATGGGATGGGAGATATATATAATGTATGGGGAAGGAATGCCAGACTATATGGGAGAAGATGTAAGTATGGAAAAAAATGATTGCGCGATTTAGATGCGGGAGTGAGGAAAGTGGAAACAGATATTGGGCGGATGAGAGTGAGAGATGATTTATAGGATGTGTGGAAGGGATGAGGAAATGTGAGAACATTGGGTGAATGCATGTACGGGAATGAATTGGAGCGAGGAAGAAAGATGTTTGGCAGCTAATGTAAGAATATGTTTGAAAGGCGAAATACAAAGTATAGGGATATTGGAAAGAAATATGGAGGAAAGAAAAAAAGGGAAGAGAATTAAAGGAAAGCAATCAACTAAAGAGGAAATTCCTTATTACTTCTTGGGGGAAGAAATGTGGAAGCTTCGAATATGTTTTCTTGTTTTTATTTTCTAATTATATTGTAGGGTTTTATTGTATAATTTTTGTTTTTGTATAATATTATTAGGGTAAGAAAGAATATGTGTTATAATTTATACCAATAAAACTTTTGTTGATTTTGTTAGTTGAAATCTTATATTTGTGATGCAAGAGTAAACTCATTATAAACAAACCTGACATTTAAATTTAATTCATAAACCTGAAAACTATGTGCAAACACATACATTGGACTTCAAAAGAGTTAAAACTACTATGCGAAATTGAATCAGATGTGAAATAAAATTTAATGTTATCAATTGACAGACGGTTTAATTTAAATAGATTTTCATGTTTAGATTTGCGCGTTCTAAATTTAATACGAAAAGTAATGTTTTTAAATACGTAGGATGTTTCTAAGTACATTTAAAACAATAATCTACAAAACCAATATCTGTATTTCGAGATCTGAGATTTTTAACATTTTTAGATTAAAGTTCCACGTATTGTAACGATCAGTTGCTATATACCACATTGATCAGAAAATTCAAAATACAAGTTAATTTATCAAAATTGCTATTGTCCCCTTCAAATTCCAGCGCCCGATCCAACATTTTTGCTAATCGGTTTTTGGTGTGGCCATCAGAGCTCTCTTAAAATTTTCTATTTTATCTCCTCTTGGCTGCTAAACGCCAAGTACTCCAATGCGATTTTTTGAGACGACCAAAAGGAAGACGTGACAGGGAGGAAAATCAGGCGCATTCGGTCACTGTTGGATGGTATTCGTTCCGTTCAAAAAGTTGTGGATATCGACGGCATTGTGCGACGCTGTATTATTGTGATGCAAAATCCACGGGTTGTTTTCCCACAAATCAGGTCTTTTTGGGCGAATTATTTTACGCAAACATCTCGTAACTCTCAAATCATCTTTGTTAACTGTCTGACCTTCTGGAAAAAATTCATTATATACAACACCGTTATAATCAATGAAAACCGTGTGCTTCGCCTTCTTTTTCTACTGAACACGAAGTGGGTATTCACTCGCTTGGTGTCTGAATTGCGTGCCATACTCATAAACCCAGTATTTGATGAATGTTAGGTCGAATTTAGCCATGAAAATCATGTCTCTCGCGACGTCAACCTTTTTGCACGACATTTAGATCTTCCGGAACCAGGTTTGCAGCTACACGTCTTAAGCTCAAAACATTAATCAAAATGTCTTGGATGGATCCAAAAGCAATGCGTCAGTTCTCTAACAGCACTCCATTTGCGGTTGTTGGCCATGAGTTCTTTGATTTTATCGATGATTCCGTTGGATTTCGATGTCGGCGGGCTGCCACTGCGTTTTTCAACCTCGACGGATTCATGACCGATACTTCTGAAGCATTCGTGCTACACATAAACGTGCTGACTCAAGTTCGTGAATAGGTCAAGATATCATGGGCATGAAATTTTGGTAGTCACTTTAATAAGAAATAAACACTTCTTACAAAGATCAATTTACAAGGAACGGGCGAGTGACAGATACTTGGTTATTCATACACTAGGAGCAATGTACGAACTAGTCACGTGATATTGTGGAAGAACCTGCTGCCCTACTCTAGCAGCACTGCATTAAATGACCTTTAACTTTCACTTTATAAACCAGTCTTAATTATTCCAGTTCAAAATATTTCATTTCAATAAAAACATTTTTTATTATGTTTTGTTAGGTATGATGAAGCAGCGAAGGAAAATAATAATATAACAATTATTATTAATTATCTCGTGGTGCTCATTATTAAATTACAACATTCCGTTCGACTAAAACTTTAATTCAATTAAAATACTGTAGATAAGAACGAAGCGATCATAAGCCACAACAACGCAGCTTATCTTCATCATCATCATCATCATCATCATCAATCAGCCAAGTTGTGTCCACTGTTGAACATAGGCCTCCCGTAGTCTACTCAATCGTCCTCGATCCTGTGCTGCACTCATCCAGTTTGGTTCGATTCTTCTGATATCATCAGTCGACCGTGTAGGTGGACGACCCCTGTTTCGAAGGGCATCTTGTCGTGGTCTCCACTCTAGGATCACGTTTGTCCATCGTCTGTCTGTTATTCTTGCCACATGTCCAGCCCAGTTCCACTTCAACCTTGTTATGCGTTCTATCGCATCAGTCACTCCAGACAGTTGACGAAGTCTGGTATTAGAAACTCTCAGCTTATCTTAGTGATGACTTAATATTCAACGTATCTCAATGTGGTATCAGCAATACCCTAGATCAGCGGTGCTCAACCTTTATATTACCGCAACTCCCCTAAAACAAAACTTTTTTCGTGCCTCCCAGTTTTATTTGTTTGTAAATGATATTATAGTATAATAAAAATATACTATTTATTAAAGAATTTCGGCGCCTCCCCTGGCAATAGTCCGCGCCTCCCTTGGAAACTGCTGCCCTAGATAGAACTAATGATCAGTTTCTTTAATCAAATTACTCTGAGTTCGAAAATTCTGAGAAATTCAATATTTAACATACGTTGTAGTTGTACTTAAATTTCAGTAGTTTCTGGAAAATTCGCTTCAATCTTTGGGGTGCGTCATTTACCCGACAACATTTTATATACCGAAAAATTCAGGACCTGCTTTCTTTGAAATTCTATAGAGAATATAAGGGAACATTGATCTTTCTAAAAGTACCTAATAAAAAACTAGTCTAAAATGAGATTGCTCTTGTAGGCTGTAGTTTAATTATGTACTCAAATATGTTATATCTGCAATTTGATATAAGCTATATATTCAAATCTAAAGTGACACGAGTATATAAAATTCTCTTTAATGTTCGTTATATTATGGATCAACAAATTTTAGAAAAACAGTTTTACGGTGCATTAAAAATAATAATAAATGGTAACTGGATCATAGTTAAATTTGATATGCATAAAACCATATTATTCATACAATATAGTGTTAAAATATCAAATTAAATATTTATTTCTAGTATAATAAAACAGCAAAAACAGTTTAGACAAATTTCTTTGGTTTTCTCAATAAATATAAAAGCAATATTAATCAAAATGATTTAGCTATATTAAAAAGCAAATGAAAATGAGAAACCCAGTGCGACTCCGATTTGAAAAATTGGGGTTAAATTGGGACGCATCACGTAACGTGAAATGAAAAGAAAAAGTAAATGACCACTGGTGCAAAAAGTACAGGAGTTTGTTAGTGGAGAATGATTGTTGCAAAAAAATATACAAATCCGAAAGGACATCTGACGAACTTCAGGCGAAAACTTTCTCAAAGGACGGATGCGAACTACATCAAAAATAGAAAAGACTAACCATAATATTTTAAAT
Organism: Adranes taylori; assembly: GCA_009867245.2. Classification (NCBI taxonomy): domain Eukaryota; kingdom Metazoa; phylum Arthropoda; class Insecta; order Coleoptera; family Staphylinidae; genus Adranes; species Adranes taylori. The sequence continues at coordinate 10,669 of WYDF02261618.1, forward strand.
ATAATAGAAAGGTAGAATTAAATATAATCTAATGCAAGCAAGTTACCTATTACAGTATGGTCTCGATAATTCGAGTCTCGTTTGTTTTAATTTTCCATAAATCCGAATTAGTGAAAAAGATCAGTATAGCTCCCAAATCATGACAAACGAGTGCACTATGTAACTTTTATTCGTACTTGCAGGTAGGTGCTATTTATATTCCTGCTTGAAAGAACTGTGGAATTTATGTCTCTTTGTAAATAGTCGTTATTTTATTTCCATGATAAATTTTACAAAAAGTAAAAGGAAATTCGTTCCATTGGAGGCGAAACTGGAAGCACTAAAAAAATTGGATAAGGGGAAAATAGTTAAAAACTTGACGCGGCGTAGGTGAAGTCACGGTTGATGATTGGTGGTGGAACAGAAGTAAACTAGCGTTTTCCACTACAAGTGCTCTGACAGAAAATCCTTAAAAAATCTGAGTATTAAAAAACTGGTAAGGCATGTTATATATTAGTTTACGCAGCAGAAATTACAGGAAGTAATGAAAAATGAAAACCTTATGAATTACCAGCCTTTTAATAGTGATGTCACTGGCCTGAATTTCGAAATCCTACTCCAGGTCATAAAATAAAGCAAAATGAGGTTAACACTTCGTGCTGCATCAAATGCTTCAGGAAATTACAAGATTAAACTTGTTATCGGAAAAGTTCCAAAGCAAGAGCATTTAAGCATGTCTCAATATCTTCAATGCCGGTTACGTATAGGAACAAAAAAAAACCACTTGGACGACTCACGAAATATTTAAAAACTGAAATACGATTTCGTGCCAGAAGTTAAAAAATTTTGGACAGAAAAAAATCTACTTTGCAAAGTCATCTTAACGATAGAGAACGCGGGTTCATATCCAAATGAGGATGAACTAAATTGTGATGGGATCCGTGCAATGTTTTTACCAGCAAACGTCACGAGTTTAATTCAGTCCATGGATTAAGGATTTGTTACATTGCTTAAAAAAGCATCCTCGCAGATTCCTACGATCTTTTCTACAAGCCACGGAAGGTCAGGAAATCATTGTAGGAGCTTTGAAAAAATATACTGTGAAGGACGTTGTGTATTGGGTGGCTGGATAATGTGACGAATTAACATCAAAACCACTTCTCAAATCTTGGGAAAAAATGTGAAGAACGAGAGTACAGAAAGCGGTAATCATGTGATTGATGAAGACGATTTGCCCCTGTTTAATCTGATTAAGAAAATCGCGAGGTGCAAAAATACCGACGTGGTTGAGGAATGGATAAATAGCGACAAAAACATTAATTTAGAGGCTGCCATAGTAGAAATGATCAATGTTCCAGTATGACAGGACGACAATGAGGAGGAGAACCCGATTCCACACTGCTAAAGAGTCACAGCGAGGATCTCGCTGAGCTAGAATCAATCAGGCGATACGTGGAGCAACAGTCTGAGGCAACTCCAGCCGACAACATGCTGCTTCAACGATGGCTCGATATTGATGCACGGAAAAAGAGCAATGTGTTTAAACAAAAAACAATTAACAATTATTTTAAGATATAATTAACTTGTTACTATCAGCAGTAATGTAGTAATATGAATACATTTTTCATTTAAATATACTACATTTAATTTTAAAAATGGTCCCATTCACCTTTAATTATCGAGACTCTACTGTATAATAACTTCAAACTGTTGATGTCTGTTACAATCGAGAAAGGTATGTTGATTCTTGGAATACGTACGAAGTTGTTCAACAGGAAGCAGCTGCATTCCATTCTAAGGAGAAACCAGTTCACTCGGCCATTCTATTGGGCAGCTCTACTCAAGGGATCCCGTTTAAGTCGCCATTCTAAGCTAGTCTATAAAGGGACATTTCGGGAGCTTTCATAGATTACTCAAAAATAGGTTGGCACATAGTTTAGTGGTACGCGATACTAGTTGTTCTAATTACAAAGTTCCAATTTAAATTATATACGTAGTCACTGATGCACGCATGTAAGCTTTTTTACTTATTTAATTAATTATTATTTTGTACAAGGGTGGATCGAAAGAATTAAATTTTTTAAATAACTTAAATTAACTTTTTATTATTAATTAACAAACGCCAGTTTGGTCAAATATATTTTTGATATTAATTATATTTTATAAAATTAAAATGCTTTTTTTATTTAACAACCGATAAGTTTTAATAAGTTTCAATAAGTTCTGGTCCTCTTTGTATATCTGAGTAAAAACCCCTGCATCGCTACTCCTTTGAAACAAGTCATGACAATAGTAAGAATATTTAAGATTATTATAGTGCGTACGATATTTGCTGAACCAAAACTCCTAGAAAAGATGAAGCACAAAGCTATAAGAGCCTACCTGATATTGGGAAGCAGCTTTAAAACGTAGACTATTTGTAAAAAATATTTGCAATGTAGCTGTGTAATTTCTACTTTTCTTGGGTTGCAGCTGGGTGCTTTCTGTAGATCTATATTATGATATGGTGCATTGTCAGTGACAACAACACGATTCGGAGAAAGATTTGGAACCAGCTCCTCTGTAAGCCACTTCTTATAACATGTTGAGTTCTTTTCATCGTGATAGTCTCCTGATTTGATCCCAAGTTTAAAAATCAAGAGACAATTCGGAATGAAGCACATTTCACCACCAGCGTAACTAAATGATTGCCTTTGGATATGCTTGACAGCAAACCATTAGTGGTATTGTCTGTCCAACTTTCCAAAATAATATGTACGTTTCATCTAAAAAAATAATCGATCTACCTTGACTTCTATAAGATTTGATTTTGTCTAAATAATTCATTCTTAATGCGCGAATATCATTTCTCTATTAGCAACCGCCGATTTTCCTCCATGTAAATCCAAGTTCTCCGATAATTATATGCAGGGATGTACGTTTTTCGGAAATGTCGTGTCAGAGTAACTCGACATCTAATCATATTTCTAATGTCCATTTTATCCCATTCCGGTAGGTTGGGTTTTGTACATTTTCTCTTGCGTTTTTTTAGGAGTACTAAATTTCACGTCACTATCACCACTGTTTTCAACTTCAACACTTTCACTTAAAATTCTCTTTATAGTAGCTACAGATACTAATGTAGCAGCTACATACACGGTTGTTTAGTTTTTCTCACATACACAGTTTTTCTCATTTGGAAAAATTGTCTTAAAATAATTATACACTTTTAACACAATACTGTTTGAGTGCGAATTAAATTCCTTCCATTTATTTTTTGTCTCAATTTATTTCTCTTAATAAAAAAGTACATCGAAAAAGCACAGAACGACGCAACACTCTCAAATCACGGAATGCAAATGCTAAAATGAGGCACAAATAGGTACAAATTATTGGAAGTGTATCTGCCTTTTGTGACAGGCAAACCTAGATATTAATTTTTAATAGATGCGTAATATCTTAAAAATTGCAAATATTTTTTTAACGTTGCAAATATTTTTTTACAAATAGTTTACGTTTCAAGGCACGCCACTCCTTTTTTAACTTTTTTGAATTTTGATGTGCGTAAACAGAGTAATTCGTAGATGAACAATAAATTTTTTTGATTGAATATTTGATGTTTCGTGGTTAAACCTCCACGAGTAAATTAGTATTTTAATAGAGTAAATTATGAAATTAATATTTCTTATTACTTGTGTCTCGAAAAAATATTTACCCCGTCCGGGGCTCGAACCCGGCCCTGTCGATTGTCGGTCGATTGCTCTTCCAATTGAGCTAAAAGGCACTAATTCGATGACACAAATAATTTTTAAAATGTATTTGTTTTCCGTATCTATTAAAATAGGCAACTTCTATATCAGGGAAAATCCTGATATATAAGTTGCCTATCTTAATAGATACGGAAAACAAATACATTTTAAAAATTATTTGTATCATCAAATAAGTGCCCGTTAGCTCAATAGGAAGAGCAATCGACCGGAAAAAGAGAGGTCCGGGTTCGAGTCCCGGATGGGGTAAACATTTTTTTGAGAAACAAGTAATAAGAAATATTAATTTCATAATTTACTCTATTAAATATTGCCAGCCTGGAGCTTTAATCACGAAACATCAAATATTCTTTAATTTTTTTATCTGAATATGCAAGAATTTTATTTATGAGATTTATATGTTCAATGATTTTTTTTACCGCCAGCAAAGCGGAAAAGAAATGAATAAAAACATTCAGGAGGCTCCATCTACCCGATGACGAATGAATCGATCCACGGTAGCAAACAGATGGCCAAAAGTAATTCTGATATATAAGTTGCCTATCTTAATAGATGCGGAAAACAAATACATATTAAAAGTTATTTGTGTCTTCGAGTAAGTGCCGATTATCTCAATTGGAAGAGCAATTGATTGGCAACCGAACGGTTCGGATTCGAGTCCCGGACAGGGTAAACATTTTTTCGAGACACAAGTAATAAGAAATATTAGTTTCATAATTTACTCTATTAAATAATGCCTATGTGGAGGTTTTATCACGAAACATCAAATATTCAATTACACATGCGACTGCCAGTAAAGTGGAAAATAAATTAATAAAAACATCCTGGAAGCTCCATCTACCCAATGATGAAGGAATCGATCGACGGTAGCAAACAGATGGCCAAAACAAATCCTGATATATAAGTTGCCTAACTTAATAGATACGGAAAACAAATACATTTTAAAAGTTATTCGTCTTTGAACACGTGCCCGTTAGATAAATTGGTAGACCAAACGACCGTCAATCGAAAGGTCCGGGTTCGAGTTCGAGTCCCGGACGGGTTAAACATTTTTTCGATAAGAAATATTAATTTCCTAATTATTCTATTTAATAAATTTTTTATTCTAAATTTGATTCTATTGAATAATACTTATAATCAAATTTACAATAAACACATGCGTGTTTCATTTTATAAATTTTGCGATAGCATCCTTCCTCAGAGATTTTGCTAGAGGCGGCAAAAACCTAGTAACTGAATAAAATCATGCAAGTAAAATATATAGAATGAAAAGTTGTAATTATTTAAACCATTTAATTCAATTTAATTTTAAATTCTCATATTCAGTATTAGGCATAAAGCAATTCACGCACATTAAGAATATGTTATTTGAAAGCTTTAGAAAGTTTCCAGTCGTAAGAAAATATCTGCATACGCTTACCGCGTCTGAAGCTAACGTAATTAAAACTGTAGTTATAAATTATTATAATTTATATTCACTAACTTTCATTCCAAATGTGTACATACATCTATGGTATGTAGATTTATTTAAGTAAGACTGATTGAAAATGTTTCTACAAAAACATGGTTTATGTTAGACGATAGAATATTAATAACTCAAACTCGATGCCATTTATTGACTTTAGTATGCTATGCGAGTGGTTAAAAGAAGTACACCACAATATTCAATCTTTGTTAAATCAGATATTTCGGTCTATAGTTCAGTATTACACTGTCATTCTAATTTGTTTCCGTTAAAATTTCGTAATTTGTTTCACCACATTTATGTAATTTTTCTATTTATACGGAAGGCGTGCGGATGGCAGGGATGGACCAAGATAAAATGCACCCCGATGCTTAAATTAAAATTGCACTCTTAGAGCGCAATTTTGGAAAAATAATATTTGGGGAACAAGTGTAAGACCCAGGAACCTCAATTATACGCAAAGCGGACCCGAAATAGAAGTGACACAAAAGCGGTAGGTGGGCAAAATGTCAATTAAGTCAAATTAAGGGGAATTAAGTCAAAAACGGCAGCAGATCGCTCCAACGCGGACAAATTTATAAGACCAAAGCCCTACTCTTTTAGAAATTACTCGATAGACTACTCTTTTCGGCTAATTTCAAAATTTTATTTTTCCAACTTTCAAAGGAACCGAGATATTTAATGTAGTACAATAGCCGGTCTGAAGCAAATGGATCGCAAAGTTTACAAAACAAGAAATAGCCTGTATATCTGTTAAATTGTAATTTTAGAAAAAAATATTTTAAATAAAATTGAACTCGCTGGGGTACCCTATATAATATAATAAAGTTTATTCAAGTGACCTATCTTTTATAGTTCCTGAACTATAACAAAAAGTTTGTACAATTTTAAATTTGGAAACGTCACGCTCTATACCACTTGCAGGGATGGCACTACTTTTATTCGACGCATAGTACAATATACTACATGCGAGCGAAATTTCAGTCTTCAATTCTAAAACTGAATTTCATGCCAAACCGGACAGCTCAGGAGACAGCTATAAAAAATTGTTTGAAAAACATATTTCAAGATTGACTGAAAACCTATTGACAGATATAACCTACCTTTTGCTCATTTTTCGGTGAGGGGGATTTAAACACACTAACCCCCCCCGCTCCTACTGAGTACGCATCTGTTTGCTTAACATATAGAAATGCTCAACAACCTATTGCACATAATGGTAACGGGAATTCTAGTTCGACGCTAAAAATGCAATGGGTCGCTTCGTTCCGTAAAGATACCGCGATACAGTATGATTTTAGTTCCGTTTAAAACTTAATAAGTCTGTGCCTTACACTTACAAGGAAAAAAGAACTAAAAATCAAGTATTCAAATTCATATTCTTAACAAATTTTATATTCCTTGCTGGATTACCACCATTTTCTGGATTTATCCCAGCCTTAGGCTTTCTTATAATTTATATATTCTTAGGCTTTATTAATTAGTAATGCGTTATATAATATTTGATTATGTACATCGTTGTTTCTTTTAATTAAAATTAACTCTTTGATATTAATCACATAAATATTAGAAAATCATTATTTTTGATCAAAAGTTTCTTGTAATTAATATTTTAAAGACTAATATTTTGTAATAAATAATAATTAAATTCGTGAAGACTATCAATATTTTCCGGTTTTTATATGTGCCAGCAAAATTTTAAAAATATTCATATTTTAAAATATTCTTAACTATATAGAAACCAATGGTTGTTCCATTAAAATGTTTATGTAACTTATGTTTATATATATTTTAATATCTATTTTTGAGATTATTAGTTGTATCGAACTATTTATTATACTAATAATAATTTTGTTTCGTATTATTAAATGAATTAAAAATATTTCATATATTAAATATATATATATATATATATTAATTTTATTTACAATAACATTTATTCATTATTAATAAAGATTCTTTATATTACCCTCATTTCCAATTGTTCACTAATCATTTTACAATTCAACTAATCTTCGAATGTATGAAAGCAACTAAAATTTAAAAGAGACATGCAAATTAATTGTTTGTTTAAATGACGATTTGTATACTGTATCCATATACAAGTTATAAGTTGCCTCTGTATAAATATAAAATATTTACAATCATCAACGCTCAACTCACAAACGCAGAATAATTACGATCCTGGCATCATTTATGCATCTCGTTCTGTCAGAAAACTGTATTAGAAGAGATCAAAATTGATTTGCAGCTGATGCGGTATGCAGGTTGGTGCGATATTCATGTAAAAACTCTATTGGTTAACGTTTCGGGAGATTATTTCCCCCTTCTTCAGAAATTGTTATTAAGTACATATGTATAAAATAATTAAAACTAAAAAATTCTTTTAAAATGTTAATAAAAAATATTTGTATAAATTTCAATTTTGACTGATGTAACAGTCAACAATCTTTTGATAATTATCAAATTATTAAAACACTCGAAATTTTTAAATGTTTTTATTTTAATATATGTTTGTTCATGTTTCTAATGTTTGTATGTAGAGTCTAATTGGCATTTATGTATCTAATTGTCGCAAAAAGCACTTGTTATGATAGTTGCGAAGCAACCCATCCCGTGGCAAGAACTTAAAAAAACCGTCAATACTCCGTAAATTTGAATAATAAATAATTTGATAATTATCAAAATACTGTTGATTCAAGTTACGTGAATCAAAATTGAAATTTATATAAATATCTTTTATTAATATTATCAAAGATTTTTTTTGTATTAATAATTTTATATAGAGATAATAAACATTTCTGAAGAAGGGGGAAATAAACCCCCGAAACGTTACACTATAATATTTTTTTATTATAATTGATCAAAAAATTCAGGAAAAAAAATTACAATGAATCATTATAAAGGTGAAGATATTCGAATAAGAAACTACTGTAGATAGTTTCAAAACTCAAAACAAACTGAAATAAGGTTTGTCAGAAAACCCAAATATTCGAAAATAAAATTTCAAGATTTTTTTAATAATTTTGTTCAATATGTGAAAGGCGCGGCAATTCTTACATTTAGAAATTCATATATTTCTTCAACAGATCTCACTAGTAAATCTTCAGTTTTTCTTACAGGTTTTCCTTTCCAGTCACATAAATAACATATAACACCTCCACATTTTCTACGTGCTTTGCACTTTTACGTCTAAAATGGTGTTAAATATGAGACGTACAATGGATCCGAACAGAGACGGAATCACATTTTGTTTTAGAGAACGTAAGACTCGTTTCATTTTTCTAATTTATTTAGAATATATACCTA
>WYDF02261629.1:0-19166 GCA_009867245.2 Adranes taylori
GTTGTACGAGAATGTTTGAGCTAGTTTAGGCGTGGTAGCGAGCAAAAGGGAACTAAGTATTGCATGAATAATAGGGGAAAAAGTTGTAGACTCTATGGGAAGGAGAATGAAATACGAGAGCATTGGGTGTATGTATGTAAGAAGTGAAGATGTTGAAGAAGTGAAATGTTGTGGACGGATGAACAAAGGATGGCAGCAAGTAATTCGAGGGTGCGCATGAAGGGACTTAGAACTAATGGAGAAAATTATGTGTGAAATTATTAAGAGGATGAGATGAATGTGATGAATACTGATGGGAATTTAAAATCATCATTCTCAAAATCATCACACATGGACTATATTTTTATTAAATTGCTTAAGTTTAATTAGCTATAGAAAAAAATACTCAAATTAGTTAGAAATTAGACATAATGATTTAATTAGGAAAAAATAAATCCATCTTGGTGTTGAAAATAACCTCATCAAACACTTAGGAATCAGGATCAGAAAATAAAACATATTTCAAAACTTACAATTCTGAGGCCTATGTTATTGACTACAATTATTAGAATTGAAAGTATTGAAGCAAAATCATTTTTAAAAATCTTTATTAGAAATCGATAAAATTTAATTGTACTATTATTATTATATCTTATCAATTACATTGGAACATTTTTCATGATATCTTAAGGTGGTACAAGTATTAAAACATTTATATAAGTTTAAAATGAAATTTGTAACAAACATGCCAGCATACATATACAAAATAATTGAAAAATATTAGTTCATAAGAATAGTTATTTATAAAAACGAGTTACAGATATATCACTTATAATTTGTAAAAATATTAAAATTATTTAAGGGAACTATTATTATAAAATAATTCACAATACAAACACATACCTAAATTTGAAAACATTCTCATTAACAAGGATATCAAATTCATATAATCATTAAACTTTATAATTAAATTATCATTAATAAAATTTCATAATGTAATCAAGAAATCATAAAATAGAAAAAATCATATAAATAAGATCAGCAACATTTGCCACTACTACAACAATTCTTACGCTTGGAGCGCGAAGACTTCTTTGAAGAGCTACAATCGCTGGAGTAATCCGTTGAATCCGAATAATCCGAGCTGGAGCTGTAACATTTTGATGTTGATTTGCGCGGCTGAAATTTATATATTTCATTAAATTGTAATTTATATCTATATCTTGCTGAAGGCATTGTTTATATATTTATGAACAGACATGTTTCATATGAGGATCTATCCACCTTAGTTATAAAGTCTCAGGTATTTATTCAGAAAATTAAAAATACATGTTTAGTCACTAGAATCAGAATGTTGGCTCGCGCAACAAGTTACAATACAAAAAATATATCAGCTTTTTTTTCAAAAACCTTGCAACTGTTCTTGGAAAATATGAACTTGAGCCTTTGAGCCGTGTGTAGGGTATCAAATCCGGATATCCGAATTACCCAATCAATTTTGATTATTCGAGAATCCAGATAATTTTCATTGAATATACAATAATCCGGATATTTTTTAAATAAAGTACATATTGTTTTTATTTCAACAATTTTTTCAGTTTACATCGTACTTTTTTTTATACCTTTTCGCCTTTACAAAAGTTCCTTTAAATCATATGACGAAATATGTAAATAAACCAAAATATGCAAGTATGCAACGAAATGAATTAAAGGTTTCATTTCAAATTAATCAATTAAAGCTTTTTTAACTACTCTTTTAAAATAAAACTTGCTTGAAAAAAGTAGGAGAATTTTAATTTAAATACTTTCGCATGAATGATATAGCAAGTATTCCGGATATTTATTAATGTCGAATAATTGGAAACCCAAGCTAATAGGCGTTGGAATTTATTATATTCGCTACACTATCGTTTTTCAAACATAACACAAACAACGACGGGGAATTAAACAGCAGTTAGTACACAACCGTAGCATATAAAACGGGGAATTACCGACAACTTTAACATGTCATATCATTGTATTTGCGCCAATCAGTCCGTTTATTAGAGTAGAGCTACTCGTCCGCTGGAGAGAATTTTCATTCAGTTTGTATCGAATTATAGTGTTCGCGTCCGTTTATGAGAGCGTCCGCTTATTGGAACGTAATTAATGTAGAGAATTATAGACAAAAATTTGGTGCCAGGAAATATGTTCGCTTAAGAGAGATATCCGCTTATTAGACCTGTCCGCAAGGAGAGCTTTCACTGTATATACTACAAAGAGATAACATAAAGGTAAATATTAACTATTTATTGCTCATAAGTTTATTATTAATTAACCCTTAAAAAGTTGTAGCAATGTCAAAACGATCTGAAGTTTGGAATCATTTTAAGAGAAATGAAATAAATAGATATATTGCATCCTGTAAGTATTGTAGTAAACAACTAGGATGTAAAGGATCATCTACGATGCCACTTCTTAATCATTTAAAAATTGATAAGATTTACATAAATTCTTCTAACCTATCTGCTACAACTACAAATTCATTTCAGATAAGTTGTGAACGAAACGAAGCATCAACTTCTAAAAATTTTAAAGGTACTAACGCTTACAATAGTACAAAAAAATGTTTTACAACTAAAATGCAATCTAAAATTTTATGAAATATAAAGAAAACGAAACAGTTAGTATTATCAAAGAACTAAAGAGAAAAAAACGTTACATTTTCAGTGACAGTAGATGAGTGGACTGATAAGTATATGCGTGAAATGTAACCTCAATGTTACACTTCACACCCTTGTCGATAATTTAATGATAAAATTTGAAGTGTATGTATAGGGGTTAGTTCACATAAAATTTACATGTAATGCAGAACAAACAAAACTATACGTTGAAAATAAGTTGTAAGAATTTGAAATTGATATCAAGGCAGATATAATATCATCAGCACATGATCTAGCCGCCGTTATGGTCAAGTATGGAAGGATCTTGGGCATCATATCTCAACTTTGCTATAACTTAAGATGATGTTAACGAAGATATAATAGATGAATCTGTCTAAAACATTACTAATTACATTTACATGAATACAAATAATGTTGAAGATGCTAATATAATCTGCGAACTAGAAGGAAACATCGAAATCCTAGATCTCACCGAAGATTTTCAAGAAGTTATAAAAAACCTCAGAAGAATTATAAGAATGAAAAAATCCTCTTCAGTCAAAACAGCGATATATTAATGAACAAGAGGGCAAAACATGATGCTTGATATCAAAACTCGATGGAATTCATTGATAATCATGCTCAAACGATTCCTTCAAATAAAGGATCCTGTAAATAAAACTTTAATTGAATTAAGGCAATAAGAAATTTCAGAGGATAATATATCAATTATAAAAGATCTGTTAGATATCCTATCACCGCTAGAAACTGCAATAAAGCTATTAAGTAAAAATACAGAGAGCATTTTGACTGCTGAAGGTGTTCATAAATTGATATTCGAAAGCTTAGATCAGTTACAAACGAAATAAAGGTTTATCCAAACAGATAAAAAAACGAATGAATGAACATGTAGATAAAATCCTTATGACATTAATATTCTTCTGAGAAACAGGCAATATTCCACATTCCACTAAATATTTTGATTATACTTCAAAAGCTGCCGCCATTGCTTTGGCAGTAAATTTTTCTAGAAGGATTCATATATCTGGTTGTTGTGACAATAACAGTACTCAGCAAAATGACGTGGAGGAAGTAGTGTGAAGTAATCGTAATTGAAAGTGTATTTGAAAGTCAAAACGCTGCAAATTCTCTACAGCAAGAAGCGGCAATTTCTTCAATTACCGATGTTGAAGAGCAGAGCAATATTATTACTACATTATTGTAAAAATATTTCATGATTTTTACAAACACAAAAACAATGACAGATAATTTAAATATATTATTTAATGCACTACTTACAATAAAACGAACATCTACTGCAACAGAGCGCGTGTTTCTAATTGCAGGCCTGACTAGGACAACAATTAGAACTCGCTTGAAGTTTGAAACTTTCAATGCAATTATTTTTTTAAAATAGAATCGAAATACTTAAATGTGTTATAAAAAATACCATGAATATTAGATTCAATCTATTATCTTTAATTTCTTATTTGTTATCCAGATATCCGGAATACGGATATATCCGAATATTCTGTATTCGATATCCGGATATTCATTAATGTCGGATAATTGGAAACCCTACATGTGTGGCAAAGCTCCACCTAGTAGTCTTAGTCTTAGAATAAAAACTGGATGGATGTCTGTAGAAAATTTTCATAAAACTATGAAACATTTTGTGAAATACTCAAAATCTTCTTTGCAAAATTGAACATTGCTCTTGCTTGATAACTACAAAAGTCACGTGTTCATTAAGGTTATTAAATATGTAAAAGCAAATGGTATAGTCATGCTAACATTTCCGTCTCACAGCTCTCATAAATTACAACCTCTTGATGAAATTGTGTTAACCCTTTTAAAAAACGATATAATACCGCACTGAATAATTGGATATTGTCAAACCCTTGGCTAATTATTAAATATAAACAAGTTCCGGAATTTGTAAACTTAGCAATTACTGAAGCCAAAAAATAAATCTGGATTTTGCAGAACTATATATCCATTTAGTGAAGAAATATTTTCAGATACTGATTTTCTATCAATACATGCCACTGACAGATTAATGAATCACCACTAGAATTGAAGCAAACCACCGAATATATTAATACTAAAATAAGTGATTTATGTAGATATGAGCTAGATGAGATAGGTAAATCTGACAAAACTTCACATGCGACAATGCCGTCCACAAGTTATAATAATTCAGAAAAATATCTAGTTACACCTGAGCTTGTAAACTCTTTCCTACAGTCCCATCGCGTAAATCAAGAATATTAACGTTAACTTTGGAAAAGGATGAAATGCAAAAATGCCTATATACAGTTAAGTTTAAGAAAGTTAAGCTAATCATTCGAAATAAAACAACACGTATACCCAACTCTTCGCCCGACACTGATTCTGACCACTCTGATTACTCCCTGCGCGATTCTTTGAGTGATGAAGATTTTGTTCAGAACCTGTTAATTTGGTGCTCAATAAATTTATACTTGTGAAATTTATGTCTAAGAAAATTATAAGCTATTATGTGCCGACTGTGTCTGAGTAGAATTTAGCTGATGAGAAAGCAAACGTCAATTTTCTCAAAAAGAAACCAGACAGTTGGAACATTTTTATTCTGAAATTATAAATGAAGTATGGATTAATTTTTCTAATATAGTAATGTAATGACCCTTCATCCTGTCGTGCAATCTTCTAGAGAACGCTCTACAGGCATTTTTAGTTTTGCAGTAAAATGTATGGCATTTTTAGTAAAATGTATAGATGATCATGGAGAATATTTTGAAAAACAATAAAGCAATTCTCATTGACAAATATGAGATTATTAGGCTCAATACATAAATAGTGACGTATAACAGCGAAATTCAATATGATAGCTGCATTGGTTAATATTTCCGAGGATAATACAAATTTGTTTTAGAGGACCCAATCTTTATGAATAACTTTAAATTTCAAAAATATTCAAAACTTCAAACCCAAATCAACGAATAAAACGAATAAAGTTTGGTTAAATTTAGTTTCCATTTGTAAAACAGAAAATCTAACACTCACAATGTCCGATAAAGGATATGCTTTAGTCGTTTTGAAGAATACAGTTTATGTTCACATAGTGTAAAACTCATTAAACTGATTTATGAACAATTTATTATGTTGAAAACTGACTCTTCACAGAATGCTACAGTTGTAAAATTAATATTTGATATTTTGGAAGACCCTTTGTTGAAAATTCCAACTTTCTTTATAATTCAAATGTTCTTCGCTGTAGCTAAAGCTCACAAAGTTCCTAATCTAATAATCTACCAACGAACCTTTCAAAACTACCTTTCAGACCCATTGTTAGTTCGGTAAATAGTTTAATCTACTATCTAACTAAATGGATTAATAGAATACTAAAAAGTATAATCAATTTTAAAAAGATTATAGCATAAGAAACTCAATCCAGTTGGTCAATGATTTAAATAGCATTCAGTTTAGGAACACATACTATGATTTCTTGATATATAACTTGCTCCCTTCCATTCCCAATGAATAGTGAAGCCTTTGGACTGATATCTGAGTATGTAACCAATAGCGAATGGTCATATTCAGAAGCTAAACTAGTTTTAGACTTGTTACAGTTTAGCTTAAATCAAAATTTCTTCCAATTTAATAATAAGATTTATAGACAAAAAACTGGACTCTTGTTTAAGCCCGTTATTAGCTGAAGTATTTATGAACTATTTAGAAAACAATATCTTCAATTATATATTACAAAAGATATATAGATGACATTTTTATCATACTAGAAGGCAACCTATCAGATATCATTGAAATTAACAATATTGTTAATAATGCCAATCCCAAAATAAAGTTCACACATGAATTACCAATTAATAATTCCCTATCTTTTTTGGATATTTCAATAACAATTTTAGAAAATTTATAGGAAAAATACCTTTAATGATAAATTAATACCGTTTGAATTAAACTTTCCTTGTGCTCACAAATGTGCAGCTTTTAATTCACTTGCTTTAAGAGCATTTAACATTCGAATGGCATTTTTGAATTTCAGGAACGAAATCAACCTAATTAGATTATTGGGGACAAGAAATGGATATGATATGAAAAGTAAGGATAGAGTTTTAGTTAAGCAATTCAGAAGATTAAGTATTAAATTAAACATCTCACAAGATGGGTCAGTTGATGGTATTTGGTTATTATTTGTCGTCGTTAGATTTTCTTTTATTAATGCGCTGTATATTTTACTTAAATTATTGCAATCTGTCCTGTAGTTAATGCTGTTTTTGTTTCTTTTTATGTTGATGGATTGTAGTATGAGGCGTTTTTTATAGTTAGATTCTTTGTCGAGGATTTTTATCTTTTCTATTTCAACGTGGAAGTTGTGTTTTTGTTTAAAATGATGTGTTGCGAGTGCTGTTTTAGGGATTTCTTTGTGTTATTCTTTAGTCATTTATGTGGTTTGAAATTTTTTTTGTTGAGATATTGTTTGGTCTGTCCAATGTATATTCCTGAGCAGTCTTGGCAGTTATTTTGGTATATTACATTTGAGTTTTGTTCTTTGCTGTTTTCGCTTCTTAATTTTGAAAAGATTCTGCTTATTTTGTTGCCATTGTAGAGCCTAATTTTATTGTTCTCATTTTCTAGCGTGTTTTATTTTATGGGATCGGTATTTTATGTAAGGGATTTTGAATTAACGTTTGTTCTGGTTTGTGATATTAGTATCTATTGTTTCTTTGTCATGTTTTTCTTTGGCTGATTTAATAGTGTAGATGTTAAGTAATTTACAAATGGTATTAAAGGGATATCCGTTTTGTAGAAGGAGGTATGTGCCTGTTTGTATGGTTTTCTTCCAGCATGTTTCGTCGCTTATTTGAAAGCACTAATCCAGATGGTATATTGCTTTCAAATGGTCCTGGTGATCCGCAAGAAATAGGAGAAAATGTAGTTTCAGAAATAGACATTATTATAAAATCTAAAATACCAATTTTTGGCATATGCATGGGCCATCAATTACTTGCGATTACTTTGGGGGCAAAGACCATCAAGATGGATATAGGTCACCGAGGGTGTAACCATCCAGTTTATGATGTAATTAGTGGAAAAGTTGAGATCACTAGCCAAAATCAAGGTTTCGTTGTTGATTCAGCTTCTCTCCCAAGTAATGTTGAAATTACTCACATTTCTCTATTTGATAATAGTGTAGAGGGAATAATGATGAAGGATTACCCAGTCTTTTCTGTGGAATACCATCCAGAAGAAGCGCCAGGTACGCATGATTCGCATTATTTGTTTAGGCGTTTTATTGACAATATTGTGTTGTATAAAATGAAATCTGCGTGATTTTAATCAGGGTAGGTTTTATTGCTTGATTTTTAATCAAGCAATAAAACTTTGTGGGTAAGCGATTTTATGATACATAGTTTTTGACTCATTGGATGGGCGGAGCGAAAGTATAGAAGCCTGCCTGATGCGATCGGTTTTGTACACCATTCGGTTGTAAATGTGTTGTTGTCATTGTGGGTTATCATTATGTCTAAGAATGGTAGTTTTTTATCTGTTTTTTGGCTCGTATGTAACTGAGATGCCTGGTTTTTGTTTATTTAATTATTTAATGTTTCTAGGACGGTTTGTATTTTGTTTCTTGGAACGCATGTTAGTATGTCGTCTACGTATAGGTATATGAATGGTATTTTGAATGAAAGTTGGTTGGGAATGTTGCACTAGAAAATAAGAACACTAAAATTAGCCTCTACAATACACAACAAAATAAGCAGAATCTTTTCCAAAGCAAAAATGCAAAGAACAAAACTCAAACGTAATATATCAAATTAACTGCTAAGACTGCTCAGGAATATACTTTGAACAAACCAAACAATATCTCAACAACAAAATTTAAAACCACAAAAATTCAAACACAACTTCTACTTTAACATAGAAAAGATAAAAATCCTCGACAAAGAATCTAACTATAAAAAGCGTCTCATACTAGAATCCATCAACATAAAAAGAAACAAAAACAGCATTAACTCGATGGTAGATTGCAATAATTTAAAATATACATCGCATTAATAAAAGAAAATCTAACGACGAGAAATAATAACGAAATACCATAAACTTACCCACCTTAACAGATAAACCAAACACAAAATGAAATCACCTAGACAAGCAATGACCATAATACCATCTATCCTACAAAATTCGTACAATCAAAAAAGACATAATTCAAAATATTTACACATTAGATCATAACTCAACTATTATTTGTAGCTTGACGAAGTTAATAGATTTAACGAAACCTTGCTCTAAAATATACTATTATTAACATCAAATTATCCAATTTCCGCATCAAAACAAAAAATAATTTGGGAATAAAGTCAATTATGAAGTAACTCACATGCTTCTGTAGCTAATAAAAGTTACAGTTTTTAGTATAAATAATTCAAACAATCTGTAGATGTAGTATTTTATTTTATTTTTTATTAAAATTTAAACCGAATTTAATGTCAATACTAATCAATTAGATATTGTTTAAAAATAAAAAAGAAACCGCTTCTGATATTAAACGAAGTACATGAAAGATATATAAAGCTTTTAGGTGGAATGTGAATTAGTGGTACATCTTAATTCTCTGATAGTTGGAAAGTAACAAAATTCAGTTACAAGGTGTCGCCAGAACATGATCAGTATGTTGCATATACTCAATTCACATCAAAAACAAAGAAAAGAAGTAAAAAAGAAAAAATGAGAAGAAATGTTCGAAATGTAGAATGGAAAATCAGGAAAACGGTCGCCACAACAAATATTTATTTCAAGAGCAACCACAATCCTTTTTTAACCTCAAGGAAATTTGAAAAGCTATTCATTAGAGGCTCTAAAGTAAAAATTTTAATTACATTAAAAACTTAAAATATTTCAGGTCATATTCCCAGTATGATATCTAAGCAATAATAAGAAATTGGAAATTTATTGTTATAAGTAAAAAGTGTACGTCCTCGTAATATGTCATATATTCGTAATACGTTCGCGTAACTCATCATCGGGCAGAAACTGAAATAAATTTAATTTTAAAAAAATTAGGGTTGCACAAAAATGGACAAATTTCAAATATTGTACAATTTTCTAATAATTAAATTTTGTTTCACGTTTCAATACAGTTCAATAACGTTTCAATAAAGAAGTACAACTAAAACATATGTTTGCAACGATGAGATGTACATGAATATATAGTTCATTATAACTTTGATGCCGCTAAAAATATGGCTTTACTAAATTCCTTAAATTAATGCAGAAAAAAAAGGTTGCACTCGAGTTGCACAAACTCACAGAAGATTCCTCATTCGTAGAAATCTCGGACGAACTATGATCGGTCGTCGAGCAAAGTGTGGCATCCGAATATTCCGAGCTAGAACTGTCACGCCTAAATGATGATTTGCACACCTGAAATCTAAATATTTGCACCTCAAAAAAATCGCCCTCATAAAATATTTTAAATTAACGCACAAAGATTTTGTACACGATTTGCACAATCTCGCAGATGAGTTCTCCTTAGAAGATATCTCCGACGAACTATGATCACTTGTATCTGAATAATCCGAACTTGAACTATTACGTCTTGATAATGAATAGCTCATCTGAAATTCAAATAAGTTGCGTCTTAAAAAGTTCACCGCCCCAGTAAATACAGCACAAATTTTTTGGCCGCTTTGCACAAACTCACAGAAAGGTCCTCTTTCGAAGATTTCTCAGGTGAACTAGAATCGATCGGACAATCGGTTGAAGCCATATCATATGAGCTCGAGCTATTACGTTCTGGTGATGATTGGCGCGACTGAAATTTAAATATTTGATTAAATAATTATTTTGGAGTTTACCGGATGGGATGTTTTATTTATTTTTGGAGAGTTTCATTCGCGTTTGTTAAAATCTAAACATTGTACTTTATTCCAATAAAACTCTATGCTTTTTTTTAAAGGAATCTATGTAAGTATGTATACCTTGCAAGATCCACTAGAGCAGCTAAATCTTGAAGATGAAGATTTTTTAGCAGAGGATGATTTCTTCGCAGACGATGGCTTCTTCTGAGAGCTGCTTTTTCTTGCAGCCGGCTTACTCTCACATGCACCTGAACGACAAGGTTTGGATCCAGGCATTTTGAAACTTAAATCAATTTTGGTTTTAGAATTAGAATAAATCTATACTAATATAATTCACACTATAGAAAATATTTATATTCAAAATTAAGGCCTGACTTTCCAAAATATAATAAGTGCAATTTTATCAATGTTTCAGTACGAGTAAAAGACAATTAAAAGTACATAAATTCCCTACTGTTATTACACCACTTTCTAGTTTCTGGTTTGAGAAACAACTCAAAGAAAACATGGGTTGTATAACTTTTGGACAAAAAACATGTAGTAGGCAAGGTTGTCAAAACGTTGTAAGTGTCTGTTGGTTGTGTCAGTCAAAACGTGATGTCACTCGTATTTAGTTTTGGTTCCAAAGATGCTGAAAATCAATAAAATAGCCAAATGAATTTGTCTGATTTATTAATGTCTTTAATCGTAAACTTAACTAGTATTATCACATAGCTGTGCAAAGTGCGATATCGCGATTCCCTGGGTGCGATATCGAGAAAGGGCAACATTGTCCTAATGTACGGTAATTTATCCGCTGGCAATCTGTTTCATGTAGAATGTTCCTCCACAACAATCGCGGCAAACATCAATACAAATTTTCCTATTCCTATTTTAAAATTACAATTTGTAAATTTATATATGCTTTTGTTTTCTGAGAATAAATTTACGTTTGTTAAATTTGAAAATAATTTTCTTCTTATTTAAACGATTTATTTTTTATTTACTTTTCTAAATACTTTTTTATTCTGTTTATGAATTTGCGTTTATTAAAGTTTTAAATAATTTTCTGTGAACAATTTTTTTCCTTATTTTTAAATTTTACTTTTTGTAGTTTAATTTTCTGGTGTGCCCCACAAATCTGATTACGACACACAAATCTGAAGTGTGTCGCCGATATAAAAATGTACTAGAGCTCTAACGTTCTTGGAGTACATGACTCTTAAAGAAGACGATGGAAATCAATTGTAGTGAACAATAAAAAATCGGACCTAAATCGCCAATTTTCTTAAATCTTCGATAAAAAATAAAATAAAAGAAAAAAATTTAAGAGAAATTTTTAGTAGGTAAATAAAAAAAAAAGTATTATTAAACGAAGTGAATATCAAAAAAATTTTAATTAAAATTTAAACTTGTATGATGCTTATTATATTTTTAATACATCTATATAAATTAATATTAAGAATTATTGATGAAAAAAAAAAGTTTAATATTAATACTAAAACGTGCTACTTGAAATATTGAAACAATGGAATGTCAGGTTCTAATTTTAATAGAGTTTATCATATATGTTAAACTAATTTGAAACTAAATTCATTAAAAAATCAACTTACCTCAGATAAATTTTAATCTAGTTACAATCGTCTTACAAAACTCTAATAACCTAATTACACAAACTAATAACCACGTTGCATTTAAAAATGTGCCTTTTTAACTAACTGCTCGTCAGAAAAAACTTTTATTAAATTATGATCGCTCAATATTCTATTCTTATTTTTAGCTATTTACTTCTTTATTCATTTCACACAAAACACGTATTAAAAAAAAGACATTTGGGAATATTAAAAGTATTTCAAAGTTAGACGCGAATTAGAGTAATATTATGGATTATTCACATTATCCGATTGAAACAAGAATATGCCTACAACTTCATCAAGTGCATTTGTAGTAAATAAATTCAATTCTTTAACAAGAAAAGCGCTTGAATTCCGAAAATTAACTTTTTACAGATATTTGACATGAAATAACTGATCAGAGGAAATTATATATGGATGTCGCCAAGGTGTTCGAATACCAGACCCGAAAAAATTCAAACAGCTACATCTACACCGTTTCCAGTTATTATTCAGAAAGTAGCAATTCAGAAAGGTGCAATTGATTTTCCGATATTGCAAATGATATTCAGAAAGTAGCAGATGTAATTCAGTTATTGCAAATGATATTCAGATAGTAGCAACTGAAATTCAAAAAGTCAATGAAAAATCAGTAACATCGAAAATTTAAATATTGCTATGTATACATGTATGTAGTGATAGCCAAGTGGTCGAAATTCAACAGTAATTCATTAAATTTTTAAGTTTTAACATACTTCATGTTCTTGTATCAAAGAGTATACCTCTACAATCTTTGCGTATAAGCGCGCATAACCAAACTTAACCCTAACCTAACCCAACCCTAACCTAACCCTAACCTATAACAATTGATAGTAGTGACATCATCGCACAGTGTCAATTCTCCTATCTATATTTGTCTACAGGACGGACAGCTTCGCTCCCCGCTTTGTCGCGGCCTCCAGCCGCTCTTGACTCACTATCTTTTCCGATAGCACCCCAGACTAATGAAAAACCGTATAAAACAAAAAAATTAAATTAATTTCTTGTACTTTAAAAAAATTTGAAAACAATTACTCACAAAAAGTTGATTAATATGGATTTTTGATTTAGCATTAATATTCCTTTCTTTGTTTATATTGTCTAAAAGACCAATAGACCAATATGGTTAAATCGTTAATGCTGTTTTACTAATTAGTAGTAGGTTTGTTTCAGCTGCCCACAAGAACGAAAACCACTGGATTACTCACAAGACTCGAAGCTACCTATGCCCTCAGAAAGCTAGTGAGGACCGGAGGAACAACAGAGTCAGGTTCCCGCATGCCGCCTCACGTTAAACTGACCTGGCGATTGAGGATTCATATTTCCGAAGGCTATAACATTTGGTAATTAATAAGATTTTAGTTTGCGCCATTTGTATGACAGTCGCTGGGACTCTCCGTTGGCAAGCGTCGCGACCGAGAGTCTGTCACAATCTATTATCAAAATATTACTGACATGCGTTCTAGATTAACCTCGTTTTATAAACTTTTAAATTGTTCATTTTATTGTGTAGTAATAATATGTGAATCCTGGCTGAGGTCTTAAATTAATACAGAATTTTGTCCAGCAAATTACGACCCTTATAGATTGGATTGTAATAGGTATAAAAGTGCAAACAATCGTGATGGTGGAGTTTTTATATTCGTCAATAATAGACTATGAAATCATCGCTAATTCAAATCTCATCCAATTTCCAATTCGGTAGACCATATTTTTATTAGTATCAACGCAAATGGTACGGAATTGATCATAGGTACTATTTGTATTCATTTAGATTCTTATGCTGAAGTTTATGAAACTCACTGTGAAGCGATGGCAGAATTTTTAGACAAACATCCAAATGCCAAAGCTATTATTGTTTGCTTGTTATAGCTTGCCAGAGGTAAAATGGGAGAATGTAACATTGGCACTTCAACAACAAATGTGGTACGTGATTCCACAGAGTAAAATATTAGTGATGAAATCGTTTAGAGTTAGAGCAGCAATTGATGATGAATTAAATTCAATAGTATTCCAAATACTCCATATAATTAATTAACTTATTACTTTTCTTAGTTAACTAACAAAAACTTTGTTGACATGATTCATGATTCAAGGCAACAATCGCCCCTTCATCAAAATGTTTCTTTTGTAGAGGCCTCTTATAAGTAAACGATATTTTGGCTAGATATTCCATGATTGATGATGAAATAGTCTAGAGTTGGAGTACCCGATGATGAGGAATAAAATTCAGTAGTGTTCTAAATACTCCATATAATTGATTTACAAACTAGTTTTCCTAGTTAATAAACAAAAACTTTATTCACATGTTTCTAGGCAACAATCGAAGGTATTGTTCATCAATCGAACATTGGGGCGATTGCTGCCTATAAGTAAGTCACCAACGGGATTCGAACCCGAAACGAAAAGGTAGCTTCCAATTCTATGGTCCGCCTGCACCACATAGGTTGTTGATTTCAATTTGTTTTTATCATATATAAACGTAGGCATTATGTGGTTATTTTATTTAATTTAATTTACATATCTTTAATACATTTAGGATATAGCATTAGCTTTCGCAGGTGCTTCTCCATATAAACTTTCATTATGCCAAATCTCAGCCTCCTTCGTTCTCGCACTAAACTTAATAATGGGAAAATGTTTTTAGTTTTCGTTTCACGTATTTATATATAGATAGCCAACCGCTCATACTTAAGTTCGCAAGAAAGTAATGTTAATTTGTCATAATTTGCAACTTATCTTTTTGTAAGTAAATTAATACAAAATATGGAATTGAAAGATCTTTGTTGCATTTGCCATGTGCCAGAAGCCGCAATTCTAGAAAATGATGGGGAGCATCTTGCTCATTTTACCGTGAGGTAATTGTACACTCTGGAGTGGTGCAAAGAAAATCATCCAACAAAAATACTGCACAAGACAAGGATAGGGTTGTCGATGGCCAATCGAGGAGAACATTAGGCTACTTTGGCACAAACATTAGGTGCAAAGTATAAAACGGCCTATCACGGGGTACGAACGGGAGATGACGAAATGAAGAAGCGAGGTGGAATAAAACCCAAACTTTTGTCCGAAGACGAGATAGATATTGTCATCGAATGCGACCTGACCTTAAAACAAATTTAAGTTAAAATTCGCCAAATTCCTGATGAAAACATTAGTATTAATTGCATTGCTAATTACTTGGGTGGACAGTTGTTGTCCAATAAAATGGCGCATAAAGAGTCGCGCCGTCATGTATTGGCTGCAAAATAAAGAAAAATGCGCTGCATATGTTCGTGCTTTGAATGAATTCATCCAGCAGGGCAAACAAATCGTATCGATAAATGAAACCAATTTTAATTTGTGTTGCCGCCGAAGACATGGTCGCGCGAGAGTTGGACATCGCGCTCTGCAGAAACTTCCGGCATCCAGAGGGGCAAATATTCATCTTATTGACGCAATATCTTCAGCCGGCGTTGTAGCCGCTGAGAGAAAACAGGGGTCTTATACGGCTGTATTGGCTAATGCATGGGTGCACGAATTGTTGGAGACGTGGTAAAATTTGGGCAATAATTTGGAAGACCTTGTAGTTGTTGCAGACAATGCGCCCTGCCACACATCATTGCATACCATCTTTGATAACAGTGCTGCAACTTTATTGAAGGTTGAAACATACTCCCCAACCTCAATGCTGAATCCGATAGAGATCATTTGGTCTAAAGTGAAAATGTATGCAAAGACTCGTATACGAGTTCCCAGTGTCGTCGTACCTGGACTGATAGAACCACGTCTCTAATATGTAGAAGAGATTATGGACAGCGCAAAAGACCTGGCGGTGATTGTGCTCGTGCTGTTCAGCATAGCAGCACATTCCATCATGCTTGGCGATATGCCCGTTGGCACGTAAACATGGACTTAACGTAACTGCTCCGTAGCTTTTACAGATTTATTCGAATTTTGTTAATTTATACTTTACATATATGAATTTCGTTTACATATTTCGTTAATAAAGTTTAATTACATAACATGACGTATGTATAAATACCAAGATAACGAAAAGGAATTCTGAAAGGAATGTGGATGTCATATCTGAAATACAATTGCTACTTTCTGAATAACAACTGGAAACGGTGTAAAATAATCGTTTCAAAGTTAATTTTGCGTCAATGCCAATTTAATATTGGCTTTTTCAGATCTAAATAGATGCGGATGCCGAATTTTTTTACTTAATTTTTATGAAAAACTACCAGCTACTGATATTGAACAAGTATTATTAGAAGTATATTATTAATATTCTCTCAATTTTAATCATGGTACAAGACATCCTAGCTGTTTCGCATTGCTCATTATTTGACTGAATTAAAAATATATTTGATTAGCAATTTAGTGTTTGCATCTAATTTGTGCTAGACGACTGTTTTCTTGGTCATAAGCAATCATGTAACACAGCAGTTCATAACCTAGGTGAGCAGTCCCCTAGGGGACTGGTGGGACAAGGAGGTATTGGTGGGATCACGAGAAACTAGAGCATATTCAATTCTATATCCAATAACACCTGCAAAAATAATTAGATATTATGGTTAATATTTGAAATTTGGTTTTACTGTAATAATCTCGAAAGGAGATGAGAAACTTCAATGTGTTTTGTGTTCTGGAATGTTGACATCCACATCTCTAAAACCCAACAAATTGAACAGACACTTCCGAACAGATAACTGCTTCTTTTCAAATACTTGCACTCATATTAACTTAAACTATTTTTCCAGACGACTCAGCAAGAAATCTCATTTCCAAAATCTAGTCCAGCAGCTAAAGGTTTTGGCCACCTATAGTATAAATACACTTGTCTACCGTATATGCATAAAGGCTTCATTGTGATTCTATAATGAATTCATGAGCAGGTAAGTTAAGCACTGCACAATTTATATAAATTGTGGTTAATACTAAATTTATGGACACTTTGAAATTACTAATCAATTTTTTATCTTATAAAAAGTCTTATTCTATTAAATAAGTCAATAATAAATTAATCTTATATAAAAACACAGATTTGTTAAAAAGGTAAGGTTCTTGGATGTTAGAAGGTCCAAGCAATCAATGAGAAGGAAGTGGAGGAGGAATGACGATTAGTTCATAAAAACTGTGTTTTCTAATGCTATCGAGGTTGTGTGGAAGTATATGAATTCGAATGTATTACAGCATGAACAAAATTTTAAAACTAAAAATAATAAAACGAGGATTATAGACCCACATCAATACTAGTTTACAGGAAATAGATTTTTGGGATTGTGTGTTGATGTAGGAAAGTTGAAATGTTGTTGAAAAATTAAAATTCTATGGATAGTTGAATATGAAGTTATCGCAATAGGAAATTCGGTGTGCTTCAAGAGTAAGATAAACTTCGGAATGGTTTTAGAAATATGCATGGAAAAATTATGATTCATAGATAAACATGTGGCACTGAGAGAAAAGGAAACATATTTGGAATTAATAAGAGTAAACGTATGTGCTGAATCAATCAGAAAGATGAGGAACTGTCAGAAGAGTAGGGGAAATCAGGCGATGAGAATTTAGAGACGGCGAATATAGGACTATTTTTATTTTGACTAATAAATCAAGGGTATATTAGGTAGTGGGAGCTAGAGGAATTATAAAAAAGGTAATGGAAGTTTAAAATTAGAAAAGTGTGCAATTTTAAGTGGGTAAATAATGTAGAACATCAATCATACGTTTGAACTTCCCTTGTTATTGTCTATTTTGTTTGTAGTTTTATGTTTTCTTTTTTTTTTATTTACTATATATAGCTTAGGCTTTGTATGAATCTGGATTTAGAATGTTTTGTTAATTAGAAGTATTTCTTAAATTAAATTATATTGTTCCAACATATTCGATGTGTGCTTAAATTGTATTGAGGCTTTAGTGCATTATAACGGCCTTAAAGTATTAGAGACGCGATTTTTGTAATAGTCGGGATACAAGGCGAAACCAATCAAATCATGTGCTAAGAAATTTATAAAAGAAAAGATCCTTATTGAATCTTTTACTTTCCACGATAAAAATTTGGAAAATAATGGAGAATAGGCGGCGGCCAGATATTAACCCTTCCGCTGCTGTCAAATCAAATAAGTATAATAAAACCATTGTGTTTTGTGTGTGTGCACTTGTTTCTTCGCCACTTTTTTGTGGTTCCTTCAAATTTGGCATTTCTCGACGACTTTTTCTTACAGTGTCGCAAGTATTAGTTTTGTTGATGTGTAAAAAATGAGCTAAAATTGGGCTGGTATACCAATTATATATGTATAAATTATGACCTAGTCCTAAATAGGGTTCCATCAACGTTTCAACTATAATTCCAGAAATTCCTAACTTCGGATATGTGTGCTGAATTCTAGTATTTGATCCCGTATACATAATGAAGTCCATAATGTAGTTAGTTTCTACATCAGTAAGAACAAACAATTTAATTCCGAATCTGTGACGTTTAGTCCTTTTAAGCTGCCTGAAAGAGAGTCTTCCTTCATAAGGGACTCATCAATACATAAATTCTCAAATGGCGAAAAACTTTCACGCAAGCTTCGTTTCAATTCTTGAAGTACCATGTCCAATTTATATAATCTAATGCCGGGTTGGAAATCATCATTGTTGCAGAAGACAACATTGTAATATCTGTTCGTTTCAATGGCAATTTGTTCAACAAGACTATTCGAAAAAATACTTCAAAATAATCAACTGTTCGTTGAAACTGTTCGTCCTATTTCCACTTTCTTCGTCTTTGTTACTAGAACCATCCATTTCTTCTTCTTCGTCATTAGAGCACTCACTTGGAATATCTATCATCACTGTCAATATTAGTAATGGATTGTTTCAATTATTTAGCCTCTTCTACATTCTACATGATCTGCAGCAACGTTCACCCTAATCTAATCAAGGAAAAGCATAAAAGCCACTGGAATAAACAGTCAAGAACAGCAAACTAAATACAAACAACTATCAAGACTCATACAGGCAAATTGCAGAAGAGATAAAAATAACTATCTTAACAACATATGCAGTGAAATACAACAACA